>JBBPDC010000023.1:857728-874407 GCA_037974485.1 Hemigrammopetersius urotaenia
GTGCTGAAGGTAGGATTCGAACCCATGACCTCTTGGTCCGGAGGCAAGTATCCTACCCACTGAGCTACCACCACCCCTTACTGTTCAAGTCTATGATTTTAAACGAAACCTCAAAGTTCTGTGATTTTACTTACTAATATTCTTACTGTTAACACATACAGACACAAACAAATTCACAAAGTGCTTTGTCCTGTTCTCAAAGGCATAACTTTCTATATACCATTTACTTTAAGTATGTCTGCTTGTCTGCTAGTTAAGGAGTGTTCTGCTATTTACTCCACCTGAACCCAAGTCTGGACAATATGACGATATTTATCATTATTGTGATGAACTGCATTACAATGCACTTTTCTGAGCATATCATGAATATCAGTAGTATGTGGAGAACACAGATCAACTGCATGCTTTATAACAAAGACAGCATAACCATCAACAGGATTTACAAAACGTAAAACATAGAATAAATATTATTTGTAATTGTTTTACAATGTTTCAGATGTGAAAAAAACTATGGTGGCCCAATTGTTTGTTACTAAGCAGGTTATACAGTTACTACACATGATTGTTGTCTTTTACAGGCTCTATAATTGGTCTACATCTGTCGTTTTTTTTATATGTGATAAAATACACATTTAATGATACATTTTAGGATAGTCCTATAGGTATATTAGCAGGTGCCAGACTACATTCTTAAAATTTAGAAATAATTGAGCAAATGTTTTAAAAGACTCTAAATGCTTTCTCCAAGCTCATCAGGTGCAAGGATGGGTGGGATATCTGAGGATTACCATTAAAGCAGTGTTACAAGCTTTCGACAGGTGTGAAACATGAAGTATCAGGTACAATAAAGTGTGCAATTGCTAAGACCTTTCTCTTGTGCACACGGCCAATTACTGCCTCAACTGCCTTGAGTCAATATTATTAACTAGAAAAGAAAGGTTTGTTTAGGCTCAGACACACCCCATTTAGTGTCATCCTCTAATATTTGCAGAATGTTAAAGGACAGAGGTCCTCAAATATTTGTCACCAGAGGGCAGTGCGGACACAAAATTCATCGAAACTACAGGGTAGTTTCGGTGATATGCTACCAGGAACTGCTGATTAAAGAGGCAGAATACAGAGGGCATAGGTTGGACAGTGCGGACAGAAAGGCTTTCACTTTCATCACATTATGCTGAGCAGCTTACAGTTCAGTTAAGGAAAACTTATGTTCATAAAATTTACAGTTACTTGCAAACACCATATGATTTCAAGGTTTTGTGAAACCTCTCTTTACACTGCTGAGTTCAGTACTGACACACCAAGCCCTGACACACCTAATTCAAATAATCTGGTGGTGAAAAGACTGATAAGCTGATGAACAGCTGCTTTGCCAAAGCACAAAAAGTTGCACACACTTACTGAAGTAAAGGTGTAAATGTGTGTATTAATCGAATAATACACTCACAATTTAATTGTTTTTACTGACTCCCCTGTCTGAAAGCAAGCTGACTTTATAAAACTGAAACACACTAAAGCATAATATAATTTCTTACACCATTTCCAATACAAATATCAGATCTCTCACCTTTTCCTCAGCATCTGTATTTTCATCCACTGTGCTGAGGGCATTCTGCACACGGGCCAGACGCGCTGAGAGGCACAGCAGCAGGTTAACAACCCGCTCCAGGTCTCCGATAAACTGTGTGTAGCGCTCCAGCTCAGTTGGCATGCAGCACTCACGTACAAGAGCCGCCATGGCATCACCCCGAGCCCTGTTCTCCCTCTCCTCACCCAGCAGGGAGGAACGGGAACCCTCCAGAGACACCAGCTGCTCCTTGATGAGCGTCATCAGCTGCCTCTGTTAAGACAAGACTCGTCTCAGGATCGAAATACTGACAAAATTATCAGAAAATAATAACGTTTTCTGGTCTTCCCTGCAATTTGATGACCAAGACGTGGATATTTATTTATATCCTATAAGTCTACAAATGTATATTGCCATACTCTTCCTCAATTCATCTATAGCTCCAGCCATCTAAAAGACATGTTCATTTTATGTTATTAAAAAAACATTTTGATTACAAACTTCTGAACAGTATTGAATGTAACCACAGAATTAAAACTCATAGCCAGCCAAGCAGTCATTGCATACCTTCTTATCTGTGACATCACCTCCTGTACTGCACTGTCTTTGTTGCTGCGGAGTAACATCATCCACAATTGATGTTAATACGTTGTTTTCTTTATCAACATCTGCCATCTCAGAGCTTGAAAAGAAGAGTGAAAAAGCAAATAGGTTAGTGTTAATGTAAGTGAAAGGTTTTCTAAACATGATATGGGACATTGATCAATGTCAGAATTTGACTGGTGCTTGCACTATTTGCAGAAGACCCAACTGAAACTTAATTAAGAGCTTCTGGTATAAGCACGAGCATGCTTTTGTGGAGGTTATATTATACACTTTACTAGGTACAACTACATTGTATCAACAGTCACTGTTCATATGACCAGCTCTGCCCACCACATTGGTGGTATGTTTTACAATTACAGACTGTAGTCCATCTGCTTCTGTGCTCCATTTTTTTACACCCCATTTATCAATGCTTAGGATAAGTGTGGGGTTTTTAAACACCCCTGTGTCACTGCTAGGCTGAGAACAGTCCACCAACGAAAATATCAAGCTGTCAATATCCTGTACCCAAAAACTGGTCACTAATGAACTAGAGGATGATTACCACCAATTGTGCAGCACTATTTACCCTTAAAAGGGTAAGAAGCCTCCATAGCTGCACTGCTTTTAACAAATTTGAATATACTACATCTAATTTAATCACAATTAACTACAAATGAACTAAAATAATTCCACTAATCATTTAATTCGTTTGACAGCCCTTATTTGTATTTATGTGAATGTGATTCAAAGGAATAAGAACAACTATAAGCGTGGATATACAGCACACTGCCCAACAGTCACCTGTCTGTAGTTGGTTCTTGCTTGCTCATTTTCTGCTCCATTTTTTTCTTATAGTGTTCTTCCATCAGAAGAGTGTCCTCCGATAACAGCTGCTCCATTAGCAGTAGTGCTGTTTTCCGATTAGTTATAGGATATAAAATACGGGCGAGAGATTGGTCTGCTGAGACCACCTCCTGAACCAACCTCTCCCACCAAGTTTGGTCCTTAAGGCTGTCCTCTTCTGGTTTGTCAATCACTGGAGGGTCGCGTTTGTTCTCTTTTTCGTTTCTTTCCTGATCTCTACCAACTGCAGGGCTGAACTCAGTATCTGGGTTTGAAGGGTCATCAGATGTTTCCATCTTTGCCACTGTAGCAGGCTGTGTTTTCTGAGGAGATTGAGTACCTTCATCTTCATTACTGTCATCGACTTCAGGTGGCACAGTCCACAGACTCGGGTCTGTTGTCACCCCAAGGCTTAGGGATACTTCATTACCAAGGGACTCTTCAGCCATCAACAAGGATTGCTTTTGAAGACCTGTCTTTATTTTGCTAAAGGGGAAAACAAATATTGTACAGTGATGAAGCCTATAGCACACTCTGTAGTATCATTTGTAAAAATAAAATTAGGCAGAAACAAATACCTGTCATGCAGGTTTTCACTGGTTTGCTCAGGAGAATTAGCAGCAGATGTGACTTTGCTTTCTTTGTCATTATAGCCAGAGCCATGAAGTGTCATTGGATGTATGTCAGGAAAACTGGGCATACAGTTAACATGGGCAGGAGCATCCGAGACAGAAGTGGCAGAGGACAAACTGCATACTCCGGCCCTTGAGTGGAATACTGTGGATGGGTGGTCCAGGGAGCAGGGCTCCTTAGTAAACTGATGTTCAGGAGCAACCTTCTCAGAGACAAGAGGGACAGAGTCTTGCTTGAGTTTTCTTTGGGTATGTTCTTGCTTCTCAATCAAAAATAAATCTCTCTTCCCTCTGCCAGACACTATATGTTCACCAGGGGGCTGGTGTAGTTGCTCTGAGCTCTTGCTAAGGGGTCTAGGGCTGATGTCCTTCGACACGCCAAGTTCCTCCAATGATTTTCCTCTAGGAACCATCACTCGCATTCGCCTCTGGTCTGGAACTGATCCTGCATAGTGCCTATAAACCGGTCTTTCACATTGCACTTTCATTTGAGTGCTAAAGGCATAGGATAAATGTGTGTTAATACATGTTCTCAACAAAACATCTTAAGATGACTTTAAAAAAATTACTGATAATTGTTATTTTTGATAATTTTTTTTCTTTGAAATCAGTTTGGTAATGTCTAATTACAATTTCACAAGTCAACAATGTCAAGAAAAAGATAGAAATAATGACCAGAAAAACAAAAAAACAACATATACTATCTCACAAACTTTACCTTGAGAGCCCTTTGTCATGTGCAGGTAAACACTCAACATGTCTATGAACCTAGAATAAACACAATGTTACAGAAGCTAAGAAACAAGGAAACAGTGTTAATTAAATTAACCTGTTAAACACTGAGGGGAAAAGCTTTTTAAATGGTTGATATTTATAAACGTAATATACCTGTTCAAAGGCAAGGGGTGTTGAAGTGTTGCAGGTTTTGTAAGAGCCTGGTTGCTCTGGTACATCCAGGAGATTCTCCACTGAGGCACATTTCCCTGATGGTGGTGGCAATCCCTCTTTCCACACAGACTGACTTGAGAGAACAATCGGCTGGGCATACGTGAAGTGAGCAGACCTGAAGTTTGTGTCTAAAATGCGACCTGCAGATTGTGGCCTGAGAAGCTTCTTCTCTGAGCCCGAGTTGGCCGACAGAGGTCTGGGACCCCACTCCGGCTTTCGTCCTGCAGTTGAGTGCCTCTGGCTGGGCGCAGCTACTTTGTGACCAGTTTTTCTTTCAATGTATGCTACCAAGGCCTTGTGCTGAAGATGCTTAAGAGTACTTTTTGAGAAGCTGGAGGCTGACAGAGCACGCCCCCTGGTCTCAAACATCTTTCGCCTGGCAGCTACAAGTCCATGCTCACCAAAGTGGTCTTCTGAGAATAGTACTTCACTCTCACTGCCAAGTGATCGGCAGGTCATATGAATTGGTCTGTCTGCCAACTGGTGTAGTTTTTCTGGTTCAGAGTGAGAGAGTTTTTTCTGTTCTGGGGTCAGACGCTTTCTACAGCCAACTCGAGGCACTTGTGGCTGAGGAATATTTTGTTGCCTCATCGTTTCCTTCTCAATCTCTTTCTCAATCTCTTGACTAGGGTTCTTCAAGGTCTCTTTATCTGTTTCTTGAAACTTAAGCAGGTGAGTTTGGACGGGGTTTTCCAGCTTGGAATGGACATCCTGTAAAGGAGCTTCAGAAGGTATGACAGAGAGACTCTTGCCAGACCACAGATCAGTTCTATTTGGACAAGAGAGCTGCAGATCTTTTCTTTTAAACGAAGTCTCTCTCAAAACCTTACTTTGTACATCCTTCAGTTTTTCTTTGTAATATTTTTTAAAAGAATCATCTAAGGTGTTGTATGGGTAGGCAAACTCATTTAGTTTCTCTTCTTTCGATAATTCACTGTGTGACGAGTCACCACTGAAAGATTCTTTTCTGGCTGTCTGCTTATCTCTTCCCCATTCTAGATCCTGGCTTCCCGATGTAGAGTTCTTCTCATTTTTGACCTTGTTCATGAGAGAGGCCCTGCTGGCTCCAGTGAGGTGATACAGGAGCGGAGTGGCCTCTTTACTGATCTTCTCAGTAGGCATTTCTGCTAAGGGCAGTCGTGTCGATCTGCTAACAGGACCATCATTTTTTGCATGAACATCATGGTGTTTTTCTGTAAAAATCTTATTCTGAGATGTGCCAGATGCTGAAAGGTTCTTCTCTGGGCCACAGTAGAACATAGGATGATTAGTGGTGTGAGATCTGCCTATATCCATATTCCCCTGGCTATCTCCCAAGTCACCTGCCTTTTGAGATGCTTTCTCAGTCTTACAGAAATTACTGCAGTCATAGATACCAGGAGGCTCCTTATAGTCATTTGGTGGGCTTAATTTTTTTTCTACTTGAAAAAACAGTTTTCCATTGGGACCATCAGAGCTGTTTGATTGTCTACCAGGTTCGACATACTTAAACACGTTTTCCATAGTACTACGAGACATCTGCTGCTCAGCCTGCCAGTGGGGTTCTGTGCTCAAAATCTCTACTGCACGCTGTGCCTGCGGGACACTGGATTCAAGCGATTTGTACATGCCAGTGACAAAATAGAACTGCCCTTTGTGTTGAACACTTCCACTGATCGTGTTCTGTGCTGTGTGCCAGGAGCTAATCGCACGTTCCTGGTCAGCTGAATGCACCTCAGACTTTCTGCCCTTCGTTTGTTGAGAGTGTTCTGATTGACTCGTCTGCTGGGGCAATTGGCTTAAGATGGCTGCTGACTTTGATTCGAGGATTTTATCCGATATATCTTGCTTCGGTTGGTCACTCCGATAATGCTGCACAACTCGACAGTCATAGGTTGGGTCAGGTTTTGTACAAAAGGCTTCAGGATTAGCTACCTGGGATCTCAAGGAGGAAATATCAGCAAGTTGTCCCTCAGGACTTTGACGTGCCCTTGAAGTCTCAAGACTTCTAGTGGTCATGAAGCTATCTAGGCGTACGGGAGGAGGTGGTGGCGGCAGCATTAAAGAGGTGGACATTTCTGGGGATTCTTTCAGATGAAGGCATCCATTTTTGTTTTGATGATGTTGATGTTGCTGTGCAATGGGCTCCATGGAATGGTACAGCTGGTCCATGCTCTTTGAATCTGACTCAAGGAAGCTGGGACCATATACTGCCTTCACATACTTAAGATCTGCATAGTGCAGGCTATGTGGGTGGAAATCATCCTGCAAAAAGGGGGAAGGGTAATCGGGAGCACTAGATCCCCCGGAGAAAGAACTATAAGCAGAGTCCCCTTTACTGTGATGATGAGTGTACTGATCTATACTACTAGTAGACTTAGCAGGGGAAAGACGACTGATGGGAAGACTAAGTGGGTGCAAGTCAAGGTTGTTCATTCTTTCAAAGCGCAAGCTGTAGGAATCCATCTGGAGTGCAAGCAGAAAACATGGATCCAAGTGAAATGAAACTTCTCTCTAAATTGTCAGGTCATAACTCCAGTGTCCAGCACCTACCAGCCGTTTCTCAGTGTCATCATGGCACAAAGAATACATGATTAAGCCGGTACCTGGAGAAACAAATACACACATGCCATATATTATTAGGATCAAAAAGTTCTTAGCAAAACTCCACGGTGCACTGCCGAGTATATCTTACACTCTCTAAACACAATAACACAGCTGTAACAAGATTACTAATGGGAATTTTTGCCGAAAGTAATCAAGCTAATGAGCCATACATGTTGTGATGTTCATAAGGCAATTTGATATTGTCTTTCACTTTAAAGTTGCTGCCATGAAGTCTCAATCATTTTTCACAGACTGGATAAAGAGCTAAATTAAGCTTTCATTTAATCTTTGTTACACCCATGATACTTACAGGCTAATTTGCACTCTATCAGCATGCAATATTTGTTTTCATGAACAAACACACCAAGGCATCATCCAGTGTGAATAGACGGAATATGAACTTATCAGATCCCTCTGGTTTTGTATTGCTATTTAAATAAGAGATGAAAGACTTTCCAAGCTGAACACTCTTGCAATAAAAAGGCCTGGCATGGTATGTTACCATACAGCACATGTTGCTCAGGACATCTGTGTTGACTAAAATTAGTTTGTTTGTATTGGATTTTCAATGTTGCATGTCAACTGGGTGAGGCGTTAACCAACAACAGTAGCAAATTTGTAGATAAGCATGCACTTCAAACAACCTAGAGTCACAACTGTTATAATTGAAATGTGATATAAATGGATCGGTCATGGTTTCCTCACACAAGAATTTACCCAAATACCAAGCAAAGTGCTTGGTACAGTGTTGCTCCCAGAATGTACCCCTGGTGTAATTAAATCTGATTTCTGGTCTTAGTCATGTGGAATTCTAACCATTGCTTGCATGCTTGCATTTACGCAACAGTTTAAGATGACCTTAACACCTTTATAGTGGTATGTTTGTTAGGAAAATAAATTTGAAAGAAGCAATCAAAGATTAAAGACTAAACAGCCTAAAATGTTCAAAGAACCTCTTTCCCTCCCATGCTGCCAGCAGAATATATATTTTTAATTGACTTTTCTGTCAATTAGAATATATGAAAATCAACAACCAACAAACATACCACCTGCACCAGTTTTAATTAGGGCCTTAAAGTGTAAATCTGGATAGTGGTAATCAAAAATCTCTGGAATGCCATTTCAACCTGGGTGAAATAATTTGGGATTAATCATGTGATAAATCTTTAAAGGATTATACAGTACTGTGGAACTTTTTAATAACCACAAAAACATTTATATTTTAATGTCTGAGCAAATCAGCAAAAAATGACAACACGGCACTTCGTACTGTGCACAATATTTTGGCATAACGTTCCATTAAGGCTGGTCTGTAACAGCAAGAGGGAAATTAATTGGATATATTCTTGCTCTGAGATCTACATCAAATTTAGATTTTAACCACCATCTTTGCAAAGATAAAATTGTGACAGCACTCCTGCACGTCATGCAAAGAACAAAACAGAAAGAGGAAACAATAACAGATAATTTGACTTTTCACTTTCTATTGCAATGATCAATAACAACAATGAATTCAAGTGAAGAGCTGAAGCACCACTAAACCATAAAAACTGACAATGGAGGAATGAGGATGTCAAAACACCATGACAGCAGGACAAGGCAGGTGTAAACTGATCGCATAATTGACTGTTATATGCAAAACACTGTAGCCTCAATTTTTACCCATTGCTTATGTGTCCACCTGAGACAAAAGTACATGGTCTTCTTCAAAAAACAATAACTAATAATAATAATAATAATAATAATTAGTCACAGAGTAGATGACCACAAAAATATTCCCTGTCTTACCACAAGCAATAGTTGTAAAGTCCAAGAAAAAAAAAAGAAATGGTCCACTAATCCATTTTAAGCAAGTACATCCTGAAAGAGTTGTAAAACACTTTGCTAGTACATTTCCAGCAACTGACGTGTTACTTTCACAGATAGCACACAGTGGCGTTCCAGCGGGCCTCGTTCTCCTCAGACCCTACTAAGAGGCCGGGCTTTGGATGCCTGTGACGTCCATCCTGCAAACGCACAATAGGCCCAGTAGAGGGAATATTTCACTGCTGATAATGGTGTCTGAAGAGGGGAAAAAAGGCCTCACATTCCTGGCTGGCTTCAAAGAAAGAAAAGGCCTGGGCGCCATTCATTCCCAGAGTCCTCTGCATATGGAGAGTTGCCAAGCAGGAGGGGAGGAACTCTTCAGTAGAAATTCTCACTCAGAGAAGTGACCCTCCCTCTGAACAGGCCAGATCTACTGCTGACCAGTAGATGTAAGGAAAATCCAGAATTTAGCCCCTTAACTGGTTACTGTACGAATAGTAATATAAAAGAATACAAAAGTGCCAGCAGAGAATTTTCTCTGAATTTAGAAAACATTTTTATTTTTTTATTCACCCAAAAATGATGTATTTAATTACTTCTTGTCTAATATCCCAGACATAAGTCTAATTTAATACAAAAGAGCCAGTGAGATTCTTTAAGATTCTTTCTTTTTAGACACAAGCACAGGCATTGAACCAGAACATTTTTTAAGTGCACCACTTTAGCTCCTGGTTTCAAAATGCAGAACCAATACTAAATGCAGCAATTAAGATCAGGGTAATACAGTAAGAACATGGTCCCTAAACTGATTCTTCCTCAGCTTCTTCCAAACCCAGTGACAACTAATTTCATCATGACTTCCATAATGATTTTTAAGGACTTAACATGATCATTTAATTTTCAATATCATAACCACAACAGTTGTGTAAACCAAAACTAGCAAAAGCCTCTGAAAAAGGTGCCAAAGAGTCCATCACTGCAGTATCTCTGGATCATCTCTCTGTGAAAAACGTAGTGTAGAGAGCTCATTATTAATAGGAACTGTGGGAATTATATTATATTAGGGCTTCATAGAGTCCAGTTATGGCATCAAATTAATCTTTTGGTCAATCTCACATAATATCATTAAAGCATTTAACACTGTTGGCTGTCTTTCAAGAGAAAGGGGTAAAATTTCCCTGCATTTGCAGGGAAACAGATATGCTAAGGGATTGTATGGCAACAATAAAGTAACCATTGTAAGTACTGACCCAGTCAGGGAAAGACTTCTGTCTGGGATTACAAGGCACATGTAAAGGGGTTCATCTGTTCTGAATTCTCACTCAGACATTTAAACCCATAAACAATAATCCACAGCATGTTCCAGCTAAAAAACAATACAAATCAAACAATAAAAACCACATACAATATCATAATATTGACTAGATATCTCAACTGTGTAAATAGTTCACAGTTAGATTTATGCATTCAGTGTGTGGCTGAATTATGCACTGAATCTAATCATAATCAAATCACTGTAAGACCAGTGCTGTACGCCCCTATTTAAACTCCAAGGACATGCGAAAAAAATAAATAAATAGAGAATACAGTGAAGACACTGTATCAAAACCACTAAAAACAAGATTTCTTTAAAAAGTGTCTCTGGACAATTTCCATTGGCCTATTTATATTGAAATTAGGCTAACAGACTGCCAGTATTGTGTTATAAAAATAGAATACAATACAAATTTACCCATAAAGTGTTCACACAACCTTTAGGTAAAACCACATTTTTTTTCTGGTAAGCTTTTATTTATTAAAATAAATTTTACCATAAATAAACAAAGTATTTTGATTTTGTGTGTGTGTTAGTTTAACCATTTCCAAAGCTCAGGACAGGACAGGGACACAGCAGCAGACTGACATGCTTCTTTTCTTTTATCCTTATTAATAAACGCAAAACAAAAGGCACAAGGGCCCAAAACAATTAACAGAACAAGGAGCCTGAATAACCACAAATCTCACTTAACGTGTTGGTGAACCCACCACCTAACAAACACAAACCTTGCTATTTAAGCAGAAACTAAACTCAAAACACATGTAAATCATTGGTCTCATCCCTGGCAGCTGAGAACCATCACTGATTCCATCTGCCAGGGATGAGCCCGCACCTTCAGTCAAAACAAAAGCCCTTATGCAAAGAAAAAAAAAGCAGCAGCCTCTAGTGAGCGTTGACTTGGCATGTTACAGTAGCATCTTGCTGTGGCGATGCTTTTCTTCAGAACAGAACAATCCAAAAACAACATTCACGTTTGTGGTTGTACGGTGTCAAAATGTGTAAAAGTTAAAGTGGTATGAATCCTTTTTAAGGCACTGTATGTTCATTTATATTTCTTCCAACGTTACAGTGTGTTAAAGGCAAGAAACCGTTTCAACTGAACAGCATAAAAACATAGAGTTACAAAAAGGGCCCCTTAAAGTCATGTGTGGACAGTGTGAAATTCTTTCTCTGCATTTAACCCACTCACCAAATTAAGCAGTGGGATTCCACCAATGTGGGGCATATGGGGGCAGTTTGTGGGTACAGTATCTTGCTCGAGGGAAGTTCAGTGATGACACCCACAACCTCCTAGAAACTCCAAATCACTAAGCCACCAGCTGCCCCCAAACACAACATTATGATCACAACTGCTAAAACTTTCCAAAACTCAAAGGTGTTAAATGGCCAATTGTTTTTGCAACAGTGACAAAAAAGAGAAAGCCACAAGCTGCACAATAGTAAACAAGACAGAATGTCTCAGTGTTGCAATGAGAGCAGCTACAAACAAAGATGTAATGATTGAACTGCAGTAATAAGCTTATTCTATTCTACTGTATATTGTTGGCTACCAAATGAAATACCACTACCCCAAAAATAAAATTCTCTGCAAGGACTAAAAATGCTATTTACATGATTACAAGAGTGAGGAGTAGAGGACATTCACTTTGATCACCAGATTTCAAACACCCAATGACATTAAATTTTTTGCCAGAATCTACACAAGCATAATAGTATTCTTTAATCTGCTTAATGTTAGCAAGACTGTCTCACCAATACCTTATCAGTGTTCTGGTTGTCTGGCAATTACACAAGGAATGGAATGGGCAAGATAAGCCGACACAGGTAAAGCAAATAAGGCCAGGAAATACTGTATTATGTCATCTGTCCTTATCAGAAGCGTAATCTGTACGATAAGTTGGGTGGACAAACATTAGCCTTGGGTCCTGACATGCGTCTTAAAAGCTTGAGGATAAAAAGATGGTCTGATCACTGTAGTACTAGCAACAGTAACCTGAGGCCTGCTATGGGTGCCTCACTTTATTATGCTTCATCCAGGATCACAAGAACAAAGTTTAATTTTCATCCTTACATAATATCTAATCCTGAGAGAGAAACAGTATTGCAAGTTACTTCCTGACAGCAGCAATCACAATGTTGGCAAACATCACACATACAAGAAATTCTTGGAAACATTAAAAATCTTTAGGCCATTAGAGTTTGAGAAAGGATCTTCAAGCTCTTTCGGCAATGCTGCTAGAAAGCACACTAAAGAGGCAGGCAATGCAACCTAGGCAGTGTAGTAATAAAATTCTCATATTACTTTAATAATGAGTTTAGGCCAAAGTTAACATGCGATCAAGCGACGTTTAATTATGGTTTTTACACAGACCACTGTAAAGCAATTTTATATTCTGACAATCATTATGAATACATAAAAAACTAAACATTATAAGCTAATAAGGAGGAAAGCAAGCACAAGGCTCACCTTTGTTTCACAGACTCCTCATTTGCATGATTCCAAACTGTACAGACCCACAAACAACCCAGCTATTTAGCTCTGTAACTTATTTCCTATTTCAGTTGGCTCGAAGACTCTGTTAATAATTAAGTAGAGGCAGAGAACAGTCACTTATGCATTATTTACTCTGTTCATCAACTCCACCAATCCACATCCACAAATAACACACAGCAGTCAGCTTCATGGAAAAAGAAGAGATCAGCACTTGAAAAAAACTCTGGCCCGGCCATATGACCGCCAATAGAGCAGCAAGTGAAGACATAACCTCATCTTTGCAGTATGTGCAGTGCAAGATCTACTGGTCAAACATTCCTGACTGATAATTGAACTGACGATGGGTAATCGAATAACCTTGAACCTTTTCACAGGTGAAGATAGCTAGCCAAGGTGCAAGGTTACTATTTTATTATTATTAGGTCTACCTACAGAACAAAAGCAAAACCCAATTATCTAAGCAAATTTATGTGATATGGTCTATCACATAAATACAATTTGCATAGTCCCATTAGATATTTGACTTGCAAAAAGGTAAAGTTTCTCCAGTTATAATGAGAATGGACACAAAAAAAAAAGAATATACTACACGGTAAGGCCTAGAAGTGCCCAACATCAATTCACTCTAAACATCAAACCACTTCATTTTGTGTTTTATAACGGCTTTAACTGTGTTTTTCTGTAACTCAAAGTTACAGGCCAAAGCTTCTCGGCTGCTTTTTAACCTATGTTGCCAGATGAGCTGCCTACAGTTAAGAACCATTAGAATTCCAATTTAATTTCTGAGGCATTGAGGTTGGAAACAAAGGTCTTTGTGATAAAATATAGTTGCTGTATAAGATAATGGCTGCAACTGAACTCTCAGAGGTGGTGATATGAAAGACCATGTGGCAATTACAATCCAAAAACCATTATGTTCATTACAATCCTTTTCTTAATTCCAACTGATGAAAACAACCCCACATTACAGCAAGTATTCTATTAAACACTGAGAGTGCAAAAGCAAGAGGGAGAGAGAGAAAGAGAAAACATTCTATAGAACAAAACCCACTAAGATTAAACTTCAGCCTTTAACAATACTACTGAACTTTGTCACCTGGCACCAATGCAGGCCAGAGAGAGGGAGAAAGAAAGAGAGAGGGCGAGAGAGAGAAACGGGAGCAAGGGTAAAAGGAAGCAAAAGCAGGAGGAAAGGAAGGTAGAATCACTGATAACAGTCAATGTAAAGCAGCAATAATGTTGCTGCCAATCTGTCAGATGATAGCAACATTCTCCTGTTTGCAGCAAAGCTCTGCAAACATACAACAATTATGTGATCGACTCTATTGCCGCCACATGACAGTGTATTGCAAATACCTCTTTTATGAGCTAAAGTGACAACAGTATCACTGGAGTTGTAGATATCTAAGGCGCAGTGACAGCTCATCATGCACACTTTCTCATCAGAGGCAATAAGGTTGAAACCTTAGCATCTGGCAGGTTTCTCCATGGAAATGTGAAAGTGCTGACTGTACACTGCTGTTCAGGATGCAGACTGAAGTTGCTCTTGTACTAGAACTGCAAAAAATTGTTAGTTGACAGTCACTTATAGGTATGGATGTTATTGGCAAAAATCTTACCACAGTAAAAATGTCTGTGTCAGTCGGTCTGGTTAATTATCATAAATGTCAAATCCCTATTTCAGTTTTAAAGGCTGTTTTTTAAATTGTTATAAATATTTATTGGACAACTACAGCAATCATTCAATATAGGAGGGCAATCAAAAAAAGGAGTCAAGAAATCAATGCAATCAATATTTTATAGATCTGACAAATCATGAACATGGATGAAGGATACCTTATAAATGGCAGAACCGAAGTTTGGTCCATTCTTGTGATCACTACTATGTTTTAACACCACTGAACTATAATGTACTGTAGTCCAGGATTAATTTTGTTCCTAAAAACATACCAATCAGCCATAACAGTAAAATCACCTCCTTAATAAATATTGGGTAGGTTCACCTGACTATCCATATGATATAAAAGAAAACGTGAACAACCACTTTGTTGTTCAGCCATGATGCTCATATGCCCATATTAAGCACTTTTGGCAACAGACAGGTGGACAGCATGGGCACTCTGAAAGGTCTGCAGGTATGCAGCACATTTAGTGCAAAAAATGACCTTGCATAGCTTGAAAGTATGATTTGTAGCACAGAGTAAAGCACTTCTATAGTTACATTATTTAGACATCTGAAGAAAGGTCCTCTGTCAATCTACAGAAACTGACCTTATATTCCAAAAAACACACTTTACAACAGGGATTAAAGTTTAAACCATGTCAAGCCATGTTTTCCTGCAACAAAATAATGTTGGAATGCTGACAACAGCAGTATTGACATTCCTCAAACAGCCATTTAAAGATTTATGGTGTGCAACAGGTTACTTTGTATTCAAATGAAAGCAGTAAACAACCCGTTGCTCCTTTTGCAAAGTGAAAACACATGCTGTGTTTAGCACAGTGCTTCAGTGAGTTTCTGTCATGCTTGATTGCTCTCTTATATGGAAGCAATCTGCCAGAATCCCCAGCAGCGTATTGACCTCACCACAGCCAATCAGCAGCCCACACAAAGAGCTCTGTCCAATCACAGTCGCCACATGATGCATCATGACATTCCAGTGCAGGTCAAGCCACTCACAAGCAGCAAGTTCTTTGGGACCTGTTGATGTAAACTACTCACTTACCAAACTTCCTCAAGCAGCTATTTTTTCGATGTAAATGAAATGCTGCTCTCACACAAACCACAAGGATCATTCAACACTGTAAAACTGGAGCTCATGTACATCATTATGAAGTTTGGTTTAGTTCTGAGCTGCAGGAAGAGTAATTCCATAAGAACAGGTATTTTTGACTGGCTTAAGAACTTTTATAGTCAAGTCCTAAGGTTTGTTCCAGGCAAATACAATAATGCCCTCAGAAATGCTTTCTTTGTCTCATATTTTCATTTAAGCTGTGGCATTCATACAGAAAATGTTTTTCAGGTGGGACTGGGAGCTTTTCCACGAAGCTTGGTCTAATGAAACTCATAGTTTGTAGACAGATAAAACCCCGAAAAAGATAAAAAGAGTCCTCAGTTATATGTTTGCAAGTTGATGCCTAGTCTATATTGAAACTCTTTAATGTTTCTCTGTCTGCTGTACACTGTCCAGTTTAGCAGCAAGAGGTCATGCGTCCTTGGAAGGCGTCAGTTTACCCACACTGTTAATGGCTCGAATCAGCTCCACCCTTAAAGGGGTTTCCAGTAACAGTGACACCAATGACATCAGAAAGTGCCATCAGAAAGCCTGACTTTGGTAGTTGTGCCTGCATTTAACAAAAATATGCAGTCTAGATTAGGGATGGGTATTAAACTTCAGTACTATTAGAATCCTGATTAAATTACTGTCATACCACCAAGTATACAGTGAACCAGTAAGAGTGCTTGCGCCAAATTATATTGCTGTATTATTAACCAGGATGATGTATTTGTTGTACTCTGCGCTAAATATCGGGAATTCTTTCGAACACATTTTAAAATCTAGAAATGCGTGCAAGAATTTCCTGTAATGCCAAGCCCGGTAAATATTTATGCATCAGACTTTGACAGATCAGCTATTGGTATCGAACCAGAATGTTCATAATTGGTGCATCCCTATTAGTGGTGCAACGGATCATTGTTGATCCGTGATCCAAATCGATCCCTCTCCACGGTTCGGCACGCATGTGATCCGAAGATCCGAAAGAAAAATAAAAGTTCCGCTGAATGATGCCGTAGTCAGTCTGTCAAGCGATAGTCATGGGCAGCGGAGGTGGAGGAGTGGAAGAGCTCGAGAACCCTCCAGGATAATTTAAATCACATGTGTGGGAGCATTTTGG
>JBBPDC010000023.1:965129-975560 GCA_037974485.1 Hemigrammopetersius urotaenia
TTTATTTTTGAAATATTCATTTATCGGCCGTTATAAATGCCGATACCGATAGTTTGGAAAATGACTAATATCGGCCGGATATATCGGTCGGGCTCTAGTCTATTTTATTAAATAGATTTTGGATGATAGTAATTCATTGCTTCGACTTCTATCTTCGCAACAAAACTAAAGAAACACTTCAGACATCAGACATGCCCTGACAACAGTGCGATCTTTCAGTGAACCTGTCCTTTTGTAATAAGAAACCAATGTAGATGAGCTGTACGAAACAACAGTAATCAGTATGTCTTTCTTTTTTCTCTCTCGAGTCACTCTGGCAAGTGTACAATACTCAGCACTGGAAAATATACAAACATGTAGAAAGTGATATGTGCAGCGCCTCCTATCACCAGCAGTGGCTGTATTTTTTTAATATTAAATTGTTCCTTTTCCCTCTGTGCGTTTCCTCAGGGCTCCGTCTACGCCCTCTCCATAAATGGCCTCATCAGCATCTCCACAGGCTGTCTGCTTGTCCTCATCGTTGCCTTCCACTACAAAGACATCAGGGTAAGTGCCCAGCGAAGACTCTGTCTTTTACTTTTCACCCCTCCAGATTGAAAAGGCTCATAAAAATCCTCACTTATTAACTTGACATTATATTGAAAACATCTTTTGTAAAATCTTTTGTAAAATGCATTAAAAAAAAAAAAAAAAATTTCTGAATAATCTGAATTAAATGTAATAATCTGAATTAAATGTAAATGAAGGATGATCCAAACATTGTGCAATTAATTGTGCAGTTAAGGTGTAAGGCACAAGTGATTTTGACTGGGGTATGAAAGTGAGAGCCCAAACCTCTCAGTCATGCATAACCATTAGAAGGATTCAATGGAAGGAAAAAATGTGTTGCACAGTTCAGGGAATGGATATAAGAACAGACCTTAAAATGCCCACGCAACAGTGCCTATATAATCCTTACGAATTTAAGAAACTAAAAACTGTCATGAACCAGTCCAGGTTCCAGTTCATGGGTTTTATTATACAAAAGACAAACTAATTTCTTTTTACTTTTATATGCTTTGTGACGGGCAGCTGGTGGCCTAGTGGTTAGGGCGTTGGCCCTGCGATCAGAAGGTCTTGGGTTTGAATCCCAGGATTGCTAGTGGCACTCCTGAAGTACCCTTGAGCAAAGTACCATCGCACACACTGTTCCCTAGGCGCTGTGTTCCTGGCTGCCTGCTGCTTCAGTGCAATGGTGCAGAGAAAGAATTTTATTCACACTGTGTGCTGTGGTGTGTTAATGTACGACAGAATGGTCACATTACACTTTAAATCGAACATTTTTGCACTGTAGGGGAGAGCGGACCACACAGTAATGCAGGGTAAAATGTAACACGGATATTTTATGATGTTAAACAGATTCAGACAGAAGGTACCTTACAATCTTTATTTTTTAAAGAAAAGTACCACTAATATCATCTACTAGTTTCATCTTCTCGTATTCCCATAGCAGTTTATTCTGTACATATTGACAGCAATTTAAGAAAGATTTTTCAAGAATAGCACCGTTTCCAAGCATGAGACCAACTGACAGTGAGAGCCAGTCTGGCTAATGCACTTTCTTCCCCAAAGTGGGGTTAGTTTTAACATGGTGCTACAATTAACCCTTTATTTAGCCTATACGTTTAAGCAGCGCTTACTGCTCTCTGCTTGGTCTGGTTTAAGTGGTTCAAGTATAGTTTCCTTTCCTTTTTATACCCTGATTGCTTGCACATTATACCATCCAGATACCCTCCTAGTTTGAAGCTGAGAATTATGGTTGTGGGTGATACAATACATAAACACAAATAAAATCAGCACCTTTCAACTGAATCTACCCGGAGTTAGCGTTATGAAAAAAAAAATCTGTAAGATTAAAAATGCAGCAAAATGAATAAAAATGCAGATATTTCAGCACAACGTTCCAGTGGCAACTGAATAATTTGCTCTTCCGGAGAAAATACTGGCCGCTTGCCAAGACCTTACAGCAGTAATGTTTCATTTTTTCAATAATGGCTTCTTGGATTCTGGGAAGTACCACGGGACATATTATATATTAGGTCTATGGACAATCCAAAACATTTTCATGACGTTTTTTGCCAAAAAATCACTCTCGCATAAAGCAATCTCACCAGCTTTATTCTTGTCCGTTTCAGTCCCTTTCAAAATGAGCCGTTTAAGGGCTCTGTGACTTTTATGCAAATAAGTTGTTGCTGGCCACGCCCCACACATCCCATGCTTACGAAACAAAACAAACAAGCTAGCTCATACTTAACTGCGATAGAAACACAAAAGTCATTATTTAAAGGTACTTACATCTCCCTTATCTGCTGATTTGTCACATACAATAGGTACAGATCCCCCACGATGCTGAAGTTAGCTCCTTATTCACAGCTCATTATTTTGCTATTTAAGATTAAAAATGTAGCAAAATGAATTAAAATGCAGATATTTTTTAGCACAACGTTCCAGTGGCAACTAAATAATTTTCTCTTCCGGAGAACCGTTAAAAAAATGATGAAAATCGAATAAATCATGGAATATTCACCTGACATATTGGCCAAGGATCTTCCAATGCTGATATGAACATGAAATCACCATGATGCGTCTACAAGGCGTCTCATTACATTCAATCTATGTGAGTGTAAGCACAATTTAAGAAACTGCATATTGATCGTGGCATGTTGCATGTGGTCGGGTACGATCATGTTTACATGAATAGCTGGTCATGCTAGCTGGCGCTAACTCTCAGTGGGATAGTGGCGATTTTATTTTTGTCAGCAGTGTAATAGATGTCATGGATGTACTTCAGAAGTGTGTAAGATAATATCTCTAGCTCTGCATCTCTCTATGTCTAACGCTGCCTTTAATTAGCGCCCTCTAATTCAGTCTCAGAACAATTTTAGACGACAGTTCTTTATTTAATTATTTAATGCTTCGTTGATTCAATAAAAAGAAAAAAAACACTGAACTATTTACACGGTAGTGTATCGTGTCCCTCTACTAAACCGCCAGGTCACCAGATGTAGTTGGAAGCCACTGGAGGAGCTAAGGGCGGGTTGTTTCTGTCGAAGCGGAACGATCTGCGAATGCAGCACAGAGATAACGGCTCTGAGGTTACAACAGAAACAGCTTATCGGTCCTCCTGACGGCTTCTGCCGAGTTAGCAGTGTGCCGTCCAAAAGATCTACAGACCAGTGTACCAGTTTGCAGAGACATGAATTCACACAAAACACATAACACAGTCCACGGCTCTGCAAGTGTTTTTCAGCCCAAAGCTTGGAGTTCTCATAATAAAGGTGTAGAAAGTGGTAGAAAAAAGAAAGATGGTATCTAGAACTTTGCTGAAACAAGTCGTCACAAGTCAAAGGAAAAGGAAGTGCACTATTGGTGGGGATCTCTGCGCAGTGCAAGATTATAAACGTGTCCAGTCTATCATCTGAACGACATACTTGACAGACTGAGGCATTTGGCCATGTGCCTTATGCTCCTCTTGAGTACCTATGCACATGTCTCTTCTGACTAGCGCTGCCAAGATATCATTTGCTTTTATTCAATCCAGCCCTAACTTTCGGCTCGTCCTGCACCCCACTCTCCTGACCCCCTGTCTCCAAATTCTGCTCCCTCACCCCTTGCTCTGTTCCCATGTAGCCCTTGAACAGGACAACATTAATGGCAACTTTTTACAATACAGTATATATAGAAACAAAAAATACTTGCTACATTAAGATTGGTAGTCCTATCAATCAGCTTTGTACTTTTTCCCCCACTCTGAGACTGAATTGAGTCACTAGTGAATTAAGCTTGAGCTGTATTGCATGTAAGTGAATCAGTGGAAATTTTGTCTAATCAAATTCATTCTCGGTTTTCTCTCTCTCCTCTCCAAGCTCTTTATCATAGATCACAACCAAGTGGACTGGCGCATTGCCATGACCAGCGGTCGGGTGCTCGGCATCTCCCTCGAACTCCTGGTCTGCGCCGTTCACCCAGTGGCCTCGTACCTGGGGCCCGACTTTGGGGTGCCGTCGCCCGGCCCTGTGTGGAACTCCTCTGTCCCACCTATCTGCCTGTGCCCGAACCAGAGGGACACGTGGCTGGAGGTGGAACTTCTGCTGTCAGGTCTAATGTTTCTGCGCCTGTACCTGGTGCACAGAGCCATTCTCCTGCACAGCAAGGTTCTCCTCAGCGCCTCCTACAGGAGCATCGGCTCTCTCAACAACATCAACTTCACCTTCCGCTTTGTACTCAAGGTGCTCATGAACAAGTACCCGGCCCGCACCCTCCTGGTCTTCATCATGTTCTTCTGGCTCTCTGCCGCTTGGATGCTAAGGCTGTGTGAGAGGTATAATCCACATACTCAGATACAGTGGGTCTATTGGGGATTTTTTTAAAACTGTATAATTGCATTTTTCTGTTCTACTATAGCAGATAAAATGTCAATATTTGAAATTTTGCAGAAAAACTATGCTGGAAACAAAACCACATAGGCCACGGTTGTTAATAATACAACACGAAAAAGATATGTATTTCCTAATTGTAAAACTCCAACCTTTCCAAAAAAAACGTTTCCTCAGCTTTAACTTTTCCCATGTAGCTCAAGCAAGTTTGATCTTTTATGGTTTAATGAAAGTAACAATAGATAATAATTTGAAACATAATTACTATATAAATGTTGTTGTTTTTTTGCCATTTTTATGAGATTATCTGTTGGCTACGGAAAAAGCAGGGAAGCCGTAAGAAAGAGAGTATCCACTCAGTTTGAGATGTGCAGCATTTTCATCGCTGTAAGTCACAATTTGATGGAAACGAGCTGCCACTTAAAGGCGTATCAAGCACAGAGCGCTGATTCATCCTACCATCACTGTTGATGGTCAATTTGAAGCTCTAATTTGGAAAAGATATGTAGTTAGAGACTTGTTATAAATAGGTCTGTTTCAGGAAGTCTGACAACTATTCCTTTCATTCTTGCCAACTGGCCGGCAAGTGTACATTTGAGCACCATATGCTTCTGTTTCTTTAGGGAAAATGTCTTTTTTGGGGCTAAGAAAACCTTAAATGTCACATATATACATATATAGCGAATACTTATATCAAGCATACCATCACTGTTTTAACAAAGCCTTCATTATATTAAAAGCTTGTCCGGTCTGCAAAGCAGTACTGTTTATAAAACATCATTTTAAGCCATACTTGTAAAGTGCCATCACTTTAGTGTAAGGGATCTTAAATAAATTACATAAGGTCTCTTAAATTAGGCAAGAAGCAAAGTTTACTAGCAGTTATTCACATAACAACAAAGCTTTTCCAGTAACGTTCAAAAGTCAAAACAAATAGCATCTTAAAGCAGCAAAACACTACATTCTTATTTTCTTGATACCAAAAATGCTGGTGTTTTTCATTGCCAGGTCTGCTGTTTCTTACTGGTAGCCAGTGGCAGCGCCAGGAATATTTTATAGGGATGCTTTGGGGTAGCTGAACTATCAGGAGAAGGAGCTAGCATAGAGGCTCCATAAAAATATGTAACCAATAATGAGTTACTGACAAAATACAAGTTCTTGGCAAGAAAAAATGATTTGATTCCAGGGCAGGAAAACAAACACTAGTATTAAATACTGCCAATGAATCATCAATCAAGCCACACCAACAATGCATAAGTTCAAAGGCAAAGCAAACTACAGGCGCCAGTGGAAAAATGTGAAATCCACTCTCATTATTCCACCCTGTTACTCGCTGCACAATGCTTCCAGCATTAGCCGTGTAGTCAGTATTAGCCTTGTCGTAACTAAAGTATGTTACAAATTACTTAGGGGACTACCAACTGCCACAACAGAGTAAGAATTAGGGATGGGTCTAAATTAGACAAGTGGAACTAAATCGGTACCAGTTTCAGACTAATCAGTACCGAAATAAGCGTAAATGTAAATACTCGACTGATGGTACCAGACCAGTAGGGGGGGCTGCCCCTTTTTCCTATAGTCTAATTTCTTTTATATCAGCTAACAGATGCTCACGTCGGCTAGCATTGAGTGAAGGGGAGAGAAATTAGACTATAGGAAAAAAGGGCAGCAGATCAGTCCCCCTAGTGGTCTGGCACCACCAAGAAATTGCCTTTTCTACCGTGATACATTTTTTTTAAAGCATTTAAATTTTAATGGTAGTATGTGCTCATGCTTTGCTAATAAAAACAGATTGTTTTGAAGCTACACTGTAATTGTGGGTCAGGTGGGGACCGGGGCAGCTGGTGGCCTATTAGTAAGGGAGTTGCCCTTTTGATTAGAAGGTTGTGGGCTCGAATCCCAGTGAGATACTCTTGAGTAAGGTATTGTCTCACACACTGCTCCACACATGGCACTGTGTTCCTGGCTGTCCGCTGCTTCACTTGGGTGAATGGGTTAAATGCACGTAGACTAGCCATAACAATCTGGCCCTCGTCAAAGTCTTCCTGCATCAACTTCAAGAACATTTCCCATCCCTTAATAGGTGCAACTGTAATATGACAGTTTTATATATATCTCAGTAACAACTAAACAAGCCATTTGACATGCAGTGGACTTAATGACATGTCCACCTTTTCTAAGAAAATCAGTGCATTGATAGAAACAATCGATGTTTTTGCCCATGCCTGTTAAATTTAATCCTTTTTTCTTTCACACATTTCTTCTTTTGTCTCCCTCTATAGGCAGACAGGAGTGGATACAGGGGGTATGGGCACAGCACTTTGGCTCATCGCCATCACCTTCCTCACTGTGGGCTACGGAGACGTGTACCCCAAAACTAGCTGCGGCAAAGTGGTCTGTCTCTTTACGGGCGTCATGGTAAATACAAAAAAGGCAGAGATATTAGAAAAACCCTGGTCACTTTGCATTGGTTACCTGTGTGCGTTTGCTGTAGTACAGTCTGTTTTTTTTAAAGGAAAAACACATTTCAGGACTTTGTTTCTTTTTTGGCTAAAATCACATGGCTTGGGTGTTGTGACATAGACATCAGCACTTCAGCACTGGACAGCTGTTTGGGTTTCAACGGTAATGTTGTTTGTTAATTAAGCAGTGTATAGAATCAACATAAACTACATAGTAACAAGTACCTGACATGCATATCATATTCTTATTGAATGTGCCAAGATTAGCGTACAGTGGTCTGCATTGGCCACAGTAAAGTGGATCATGGATTTGCATTTAAACAAAGGCGGCAGCTAAAACAGTCTAGAAAATGTATTTTTTTAAATTTCTTTATAAATAGGGGATGTGTCCTTCACCTCACGGATTAGTTTCTCTTCAGGCTTTGACAGAAGTTGTCTGGCTTTTTCCTTCAGAATTTAAGGAACATTGGTGCGTTGCAACATATCACAGACAGAAATGAATCTTTCTGTCATACATGAACACACCACAGCGCACAGAGCGAACAGCACAAAATTCACTTCAAAAATTAAAAGAAATTCCTCTGAATTTAACCCATTTACTAAGTGAAGCAGCGCCAGCCAGGATCACAGCAGTGTGTGCGGAGGTACTTTGCTCAATGGTATCTGAGAGGTGCCTAGCGGTCTCGGGAATCGAACCCGTGACTTTGTGATCGCAGGGTGAACACTCCAACCACTAGACTACCAGCTGCCTCACAGGGCTGCACATCAAAATGGACCTCTGTTAGTGATTACAGAAGCAGCATTTAGGCTTTGCTTGTTACTCACTTGCGTCTCTAACTGTTAAAATATAATTCATTATGCTTCTTTTGGCAACATTGTTGCATGCAGTGCATATAGTGCTAAAAAGTAGCTTTAATAACTAAAAACAAGACTCACACTGTGGCTGATAAGGGGGAAATTTGTGACTTGCTAATCACAAACCAAGTGAATTTAGATTAGCCATGACTGACTAATTAGTTTGGCAGAAAATCAGAAGTGCTACTGATGTTTTGGTGAATCAGATTTTGGTGCGTCCCTTGTTTCGAGATTCATTGCCCTCCAGGTAAGGATGAGTTTTAAGCTGTAGGGGCTGAAAAAAAAAAAATGGTATAGACCTCTGGTATATCAGTGCATCAGTGATTTGGAGAAAGTTAGTTTTGGATGAGAGTATTGGATACACCCTTATAAAAATCCGTACAAAGGAGGTGTTGGGCGTCTAAAATCACAAAGCCAAAGGGTGACATGTTGCCACCCAGCTCAAATGTTGCTCTTAAAAACAGCGTATCGAAAAGAGCAGATTACTTTTTGGCTGTTTTGCTTACTCTTGTGTCCAGAATACAAATAAGAAAGTGGGGGCAGGATGTGCAGAACAGAGACCAGAGATTGAGAGACACAGCCAGAGAGAGAGCTAGGAAGTCTTATGCCGTAGATGTTTAAACGGTTTAGATGTGCTTTAATGTGACCACAACACAATGCACCTAAACCACACATTCACCATGCACCTGAATTGCAGGTTTAGCAGCTTATCAAACTAAATTTGCCCAAGTCCTCTAGGCTTTAGGACAGAAGGGGAAAAGGGTTCAGTGACAGATATCAGTGTCTGTCTTTCTCTACAAAAACACTGTACAGGGCTGTTGCTCAACTCCATCTTAAAAATTATGTAGATATTTATAGAATGAAGGTCAATAGCCTGAGTGCTGGCAGTAAACTATTGTTAAGAGTGGGTTAAGAGAAGTTTTGGGGACATATTTATGGAATCGTGTGAGTGCCTATTGACATTTGTTAGCAACATTAGCCTCGTAGCTCCAGTTTTAAACTAATGAAGCAAACTTTGGACTCCAAACATGTCTTGGCTGATGGACTAAATCTCGGGCCAGCGTTTCACATTTGTGACCTGTTAAAGATGGGGTTCTTCACTAGGCATGATCCCACCACTGTATTGTTTTCAATTAGTATTTATGGATGCACTTTTAATATTTCTCATTATGAGATTATTCTAAGAACATTATAAAATGATTCAATTCTTGTACATTAACGTTTTACTCGTTTAAGTATTTTGATCCAAGTGAAAGTGTCCCATCGGCAGTAGAGGAAGACATTTTAAGAAGATGAAACGAATAAAGAAATAAAGAAACAAATATACGTATTTTCTCACTCGCTGAGGTATTTTCTGTAGTTCGTATGGCACTTTCATACATGAGATGCACCTGATGCATGTATGTTGAAACCTCGCTGTGATTCAGCGGTATGTGAGCGTGTGCCGGCTCTCCTCCGTCCATCCCTCATTTTATGATCAGAGACGATAAAAGACAGGAGTGCGGGGCCTAAACCAGGGCCAGACACCTCCCATACACTGACACAGTGGAAAATAATCTTTCACTCCACTCACTTTCCTTCGCACAGTGTTTTTATAAGCTTTCCGCCTTTTCCCCCCCAACCACTTTCCACTAATGCCATTTTTAGGTAGTTTATAGCATTTGGCATTTGGTGGATCCAGAGGGTGTGCCAGCCTGCCAACCGAGTCTTGGAAAACCAAAGAAAAAAGTTTCCTAATCCAGTTGGAACAATACACTCGGCTGGTAACTGAGGGGACAGATCACACTCTCACCTGTAACACACTCACACTATTCAGCTACTGTTGTCATTCTTCACACACCCCTCCAGATTTACCCCAGACACATTCCAGCCCCAGAAACAAGGGGATATTTAGAGGAGCTGGTTTTCG
This sequence comes from Hemigrammopetersius urotaenia, assembly GCA_037974485.1. Lineage (NCBI taxonomy): Eukaryota > Metazoa > Chordata > Actinopteri > Characiformes > Alestidae > Hemigrammopetersius > Hemigrammopetersius urotaenia. The sequence goes on from JBBPDC010000023.1 coordinate 974,771, forward strand.
TTTGTCGGGAATATGATATATGAAGTCCATTCATAATTAGAACATGCAGGCCTGCCTTGCCTTTGGTCTCATTGGTCAGCAGTGAAAAATGTCCCAGACATAGACCACTGACCATTCGACGTAGCCGAACTTGATATAGAACAATTCTAATTATTGTTCTGTCCACAGGATTTCCCTGAAAAAGCTGGTGAGAACGAATAATGCGTCTGCCGTCTTTCACTTTGCTCTGAAAACTGACACATGACACACTCATCATTCCATTTTACAGGTGGGAAGTAGGATCCAGGGCCTAACCAATGGAAAAGCCTACTTGGCTTAATCCACTTAAATAACATGGAGGAAAAATATTGCATGTATCACATATCAAACATGTTATCGTTTTTAAAAAGTTAACCCTTTTGTTTCCAACCACAGCATAATAGTAAAATAAAAGCTGTACTATAATGAAAACACAGTCCTCTTAAATATTAAAAACTTTCTTAGAAGTTCCTGAAGGTTCATTTTTGTTGTTAATTACGTTTACCCTATTTGCTTAAATTATATACACATTACATAAGAGTTTATTAAAGAGACCTAAATGTGACGTGGCCAAAGATTGGCCTACACTATGACAATGAATACCTCGTGTTTGACGTGAATACTTTGGTCCGTCCAAATTCCCACAGAAACATTCACCTGGGAGCATCTGAGGTCGGTCAAAAGAAACTCTGTACACACTAGTGGTGCAACGGATCAAAAAAATCACGGTTCGGATCGGATCATGGTTTTAAGTCACGGATCGGATCAGTTT
>JBBPDC010000023.1:1017163-1028623 GCA_037974485.1 Hemigrammopetersius urotaenia
CTTCACCTCCACTGATAGACAGTCACCTTCACTATATGCAGTTATTTATATACTAACTGCAGGTGGGATCCTGATGAGAGTGTGCAAACATGAGCACATCACTCCACTCACGCCACTGGCTTCCAGTCTCCATCAGGATTGAATATAACGTCGTCTCTCAAAGACTCTCTTTCTCTCTCTCTTCACACACACACACACACACACACACACACACACACCTATATATATGTATTCATGCCTTCCTTTCTTCACTTCTCTGCTCTTACCTTCTCCATCTCACGTTCTGATCAAAACATCATTACTGCACAATAGACCAAGACGTCCATATTACACACCACAGACTTCTCACATGCACTCCAGGCACTCTCTGTCTTCTTGCTAAACCACAGGCTCCCTAAAGCAATTTCCTTGTCTTTTTGACATTTATTAACAAAACACCTGAATGTGAGAGTCATAGAGGATTGATACCTGGGATGAGTTGTTCGTTTTTCAGCCTTAGAAACTAAACGAAACACGTGAAGGTTTTTTTTTTGTCTTGTGTTTTTCTTTACAGCATGCACAAAAATCTTACCGGCAGTTTTGTTCATTCCCCAGAAAAACTGGACCTGGACCTGGACTCCGAGTTTCTGCTGGTCAGTTTGGTGCAGATACTGGGTTTCAGTAACTCTGTGTGCAATCCGCTGGTCTATGCAGCTCTCAACACCAACTTTAAGAGGGACATGCTGGCCCTCCTGACCCGTGGGCGGAGTCCTGGAGGTGGATGCTGCTGCAGCCTAGGCTCCTCACACCTGTGGAGGGGTCGGTCCCGAGTGAGAATCTCCGCCGCTGGGCCAAGAGCAACTATGGAAAGGCAGGCCAGGCCATGGCCCTGGAGCAAGGTGGCCTGGGAGGCTGAACCAAACACCACTCCGGAGCCCAACAGACCCACGTCCAAGTCCTTCACCAACATGAACTTGTTCAGTGCCATCCGACCCAACAGGAGCTCGGCCACTGTGATCCTCAACGTTACCGATCCCCCACACGGACAGCACCTTTGACTCAGAACAGCCACTGGCTGCCGTTCCCAGTAGATAAGAGTGTACTAAGTAGTAGCCAGTACTAATGACAGCTCTGGAATCAGTCTTATGAACAACTACTGCCTCCGTCCATTACACTGGCCTTTGCAATCCATGGATTTATTGCAGTGTGTAGGGCTGGGGCAGCGAACAATTTTCAAAAAATCAACAAAACTATCAAACAAACTATGGATAAATTCTAATGTACCTGTTTGTGTTGGTAGCTCACTGCTTTGTGTGCGGAGTCTCAGATCACTGGAGCAACCCGATTATGAATTGGGGGGAAAAAAATGGTGCATTCTGCTTATTATTCCCTGGACATTATCGATTACCAGTAAACTGATTAATGGGTCTGGCCCAGGCCTGGACTGGGACAAAAAAAATGGGCATTTAGAGCCCACCAGGCTGACAGGCCCACATGGGGCCCTTCTCGCTGTGGTTCAAGGAGGGTGGGAGAGTACCCCGCCCTCGGGGAGGGAGGCGGCAGGTGGTGCTGACGGGATTCTGCTCCGGCGCAAATGCCCGCACTGGTCTGGCCTTACCTGCAGTCCTGTAATGTTACTGTGTTCTGTGTGCATGCAGATGCCATGATGATTTTTTGACACTTGCCTTCTCAAATGCTGCCGTTTGCTCGCCACAGAAGCGTATTGTATTCCAGACACGTTGCCACCTCAATGCAACCGAATGCAACAGTCTCAGCCCACTGAGCTAAAGGCAGGGGCGGACTGGGACCAAAAAACGTCACTGAACCAAATAGGCCCAACAGCTGGACCTGTACAAACAGCCACTTCACAGCGTTCTCCTGATATCTCTCAATAATATACCACAGAAAAATCTACACAAAGTAACATTACAAAACCAACGGTGATGCTTGAGGCTGTGCTTATTAAAGCAACCTAAAATACAAAAACTTCAAATACCAGTACAACAGCTACATACCAACCCCCCCAAGCAAATAACTGACTATTTTTTGTTGGCTTCTAACTAAGGACGTTACACCTGATAAATGATCGCATTAGCGCCCTCTGCTGTTAGCTGAGTTCTCAGTTAAGGAGAAAGGCAGGCCAACGTTCGTAGACCAGACAATCGTACTGGACTTTTCCAGAATGCACAGATTTGCCTGTCCACCCCTGGCTATGGGGCGCAGAAAAATGGTGGGTCTAACGGGTACGGGTGGAAAAACAAAACGATAGATGGAGGCTAACAAGGCTTGTCCTGAAGGTTATTTCATGAAAGCGGTCTGTATGCAATTTGTGTTTTTACGTTTATTTATTTTCTTATTTAAATACTCACACTACATACCAGCAAAACGACCAAAACCCAACACAGATCTAGTGGCTGACAGAGGTCCGGTAGCTGTATCAGGCTGAGACCTTTGATTGTTGCTATACTTTGCGATCCAGGGTCATGATTAAAACCGCTAAGATACAGTTGAAGAAGATTCTACAGTCTGTTGAGCTGAAATATAACTGGGTATCTTTTGAACAGTTTAGATCCACACTAGAATGCTCACTAAACAAAGCTGATTTATGTGATAATAAGAATAGACATCTTCAGGTAAAAATTCTTCACTGTTATGGGAATATGGGAGAATAGCAACCTTTATTTAAATGGGTTTGTATTGAGTTACCTCATTTTCAGAGTAGCTTAGTTTTACTGGGTTCTCCTCAATATTCGAGGCCTTTTTCCAGTTCACCAGCGAAGACTTATTTTAGACGTGTTTCTACTCATAATGCCTGTTTCTGAAGAATCCCAGTTGGCTATGGCAGCTAAGCAACCCCGACCAGGATCACTCGCATGGACACAAGGGGCACGTTACTGAACAGCACTGGACTTTCTGACCTGGTCAGAGTCCTCTAATTATTACTGACAGTAGTACAGGAGGTAAGGAGTGTGTGTGAATTCATAGTTTCTGTTGCTTTGGGGAATTATGTTCGTAAGAAGTTAATAAATGTTTTGTAGAAAAGTCTTGAAAGTGTGGGTCACTTAAGGCATATTTCTTCCCCCATGGATAAAAGTTAGAGCGGTTTACTGGATATTTTGAGTAGGTTGACCTGCTCTTAGCCTTTTACAGTGATACACTCAGACCTTCACCACACATTATACCAGCATCAGCATCACTGTGTAGCTGAGACCACTCAAGTATTGGCAAATTGGCAAATTGTGGCAAATACTGACCAACTGTTAATAGAGTGCAGTGGAGGGAACTGATAAACTGTTCAGCAACAGATGAGCTACAGCTACCATGGGTCTAAAAAAATCAAGGGAAACCAAAGGAATCACCAGTAAAACAGGATTGGTGTGCTATTAAATCCTCCCACCCACTAGGGGTGTCATGACATATATGCAACATTGGGAGTGCAGTGATACACTCAGCCCAGGAGGTCCTCTAAAGCTTAATTTAAACCCAAATCAAGCATTACTTATTAGTATGGATTGACTGACTTTTCAACCTGCAAAATACACAGGATATTAATTTGCAGGTTTATTTTTACTTGCATGTTGTTGGAACCAAAACCTAGCCAACTGTGCATTGGTTTCCTAGTCCACTATTTAGTGCCCTGTGCCATATTCCTGGTCTCCTTCCCTGTGCCTCCTCTCTCCTTCTTTGCTCGTCTGCCCGCAGCTCAAGGATGCGCTGGTTAAGTCCAAGACGGTGCTGCCTTCCTCCTTCAGGGATGTGTGATTGAAAGTTGGGGGAGAGCCTTTGATTCTGGTCCTGGCAGATACTACAGCGCAAACTGTTGACGTTCTGGGCCTCGCAGGGCTCTTGGGCAGGATACCCCAAGCCTGGACTATCCTGACTGGAAGCACATTGGCAAATGGAGTTCTTATGAGGAGTCTGACCTTCGGCTTGGCCACGATGGCAGGAAATGGCAGCTGGAGGGTGCCGAAGAGGGTCCTCCACTGGCAGCTGAAGTTGGCACTTAGAGCTGGTGGTTGGAGGGTCCTGAGGAGTTCTGATTTTTAGTTGGAACTTTGGGTTCTCCTCTGGTGTGGAATCACTAGATATGAGGCCATGTGGCTCCTGTTTTACACTCTGCTCCTTCACTGAGACGCTCAGAGTGTCCAGACTAGAGTCCAGGTCAGCTGTACTTGTCCCTTGCTCTCTGTGCACCTTCTCTGGTTGAGATATGAATTCAATGATGAGCACGGGATGGCTCACTATGCGTGCAGTTCCCAAACTGCTTGATTGGGGATCTTCAGCACCTGCTGGTACCTGCTGTGAACCAGTAATGACTATTTCAGAAGCGCCTGTGTCCTCTGTCTGTGTCAGCAAAGAGCTCCCTGTCCTCCCGGTGGATTGGGCCTCCTGGTGGAGCTCTGCAGCAGGGCCTCCTCCTGCTGCTACAGACCTCCTCCCTCTCCTCCTGGGCCGGGCCTCCTCCCTGATGACACGTCTCCTCTGCAACATGGCCTGCTGTTGCTCTTCCATCCTCCTGGCCCTGCAGCGCTGCCGTTCACGGAAGCGCACCAGCTTGCGGGCGTTGTCCAGAGAGATTCCCGAGAGCTGGGCCAACTGCCTTGTCGTGCAGCGGTTCAGGTCGAACGCACCGCTCTTGCGCACCATAGCGGCTTCTCTTGGACAACGAGAGCAGTGGAAGAGAGAGAGGAGACAGGACACTCTCGCGTGGAGCAGGTGGTTACTGGAGCAAAGAGAGCAGCTCTGAGGCGTCAGACTATGGAATTACATTATGAGGTCATCATTGCATCTTACCATTCCACCTTCCATCAGCTTTACCAACACACACCCACGGGTCTCCACATCCTCCAGAGCAGGACGTCAAACAGACTGGTGTAAATGGAGGAGAATCAGGTGTGCTAGGCGATGGAAAGCTCAGAGACATGACCTGCGTGGGGAGTCCCCAGGACTTGGATTCGGAAGTCTTGTTCCATCATCGTGTCCGCATGGATTTGGGACCATTTTATCTCTAAAGATCTTAATGGCCCTAATCGTACTGAACCCATAACCTTCATAACCTTCACAGAAATGTGGCTGTATTATCAGATGTGTTTTTACACGTTACACCAAGCAACAAAAGTTTACTTCATTACATTTTGTAGTGTTTCTTCCAGAATCTCGGCGCTGATTTCGGTGGTAACGTTTATTTATATGTAGCTTCAAGGGTTTAGTTAGAAAAAACTAAACTTAGTGGCTCGGCTGACTTTTTTCATATTAATATGTTGTTTGTTTGTTGTACGTGTAGATAACAGGGTTGCCAGGGTGATACTAATAGCAGTATCACAACAACCGTATTATGAAAAATATACATGAAACAAAATGATGTGATTTTCTGAATCAGCATCAAAAACTGCAACGAAACACACCTTTCATAAAAAATGTGTTGCCGGGTGTTACTAGGACTTTCCTAGTGCTACTATCCACATCCAGCAATAAATCTAATTGATTATTTGTCCTCATCAGAGGCAGTAGGTCTATTAGGAGGATGCCCAAAATTGGATCCTGGCAACACAGTTGTCCAGCACCGTTTGGTGATTTTCCTGCTCAAACACATCTGGTCCAACTCAGCTGCCATGTTAAGAGTGTGAGGAGGGTCACTGCCAAAACTAGACACGCACCCGCCAGGACCAGGTTCGACTATCCTTGGCCTGTAGTACATACAGCAGCGACCAAAAGCCTGTGATCCCAGGAAGAATCGGAGTCTCAGGCTTAAATTAAGTTTTATAAATTGTGCGAGTCTCCGCCCTTTCAGTAAAGTGCGCGTTCAGACGACTCTCGGGTTTCACCCACTCTGCTCTGAGGAGTCCGAACGTCGTTAAAACACACAAAGTTTTGTGCATTTTTTTTTTCCCCACACACATTCTACTTTTCACTGAAGTGGATGCCTGTTTTATACACTGTCTCATTACCGTATACATATTAGAATCTTCTACTTTATGCGCTCCACCTCACCTCCCATATTTCCCACCAAGTTACAGACTGGAGCCCCTCAGTGGTTTCACAGTTTATGACCCCCCTCCCCCACCAAAGGCTCTTCAGTACCGGCCACTTTCTGACCAGAGGATCACAGTTAACCAGAAACTGATTGTGTGGACCACTGCCATCACAGGAGTGACACTGGCACTGTAGTGGTGTGATGGTCTTGGCCCCCAAATATCCAGCCAAAAGCAGCTTTGAGGTCAGAATCTGCTCAAGTTCTACAGGACAGTGAATCTCTCTAAGTCTCTAACTGCACATTGCACCAAAGCCTGGGTTCCAATTAGATGTAAAGTTGTTGTTTTGCTGTATAGATTTTAATCTATTGTTTCGCTGCTCTTACCATTGTTCTGTCCAGTCTCTGCAATAACAGTGCAACTTTTCCACTTGTGGTCCTAATAATGGTTTATCGTATTAGCTTGCATATAAAAGGTAGAGGGCAGGGAAACAACATGATGCGTTTTTCTATTCAGTGGCTACTTGTACTTTCGTTTATACGTTAATAGCATTTAACAGAGGCTCTTATCCAGAGTGACCAACATCTGTGCTAGTCCATAAGTAAACGACTAGTACGAGCTACTAGAAGAATAACGTTCTACTAGAGATGGAGTTGGTCCGCTACCAGGGTCCTGTTTAATCGCACACACAGTAGACCTTCCAGTTTCACATTGTAGATGTTCTTCTCCAAGCCCAGTGGAGACTAGGGTCTCCGTTTGAAGACAGTGAGGGTCCCGGCAGTTCTGACACGCAGGGGACGTTTGTCCCGCCGCTTCAGCAAGAGGTTTTATTTGTCATAACTACACAACAACTCACCAGACTTAGTATGAAACTTTTATTTAAAAAAAAAATCTACACATACATTTGCAATAGCAAACATAAACTCATTACAGAGCAAACAACAACTGTCTAAGGGGGAGGAAGCCAAGATTAATTTCTGAGCTCAGCGCTAAAGGTGGACGAGCTAGTGCAGAGGAGGAAGGAGGCTGTTAGAGGACGTTAGAAGGGAGAAGTGTGGGGGTGTAAATGATGAGAAAAGGATTAGAGCTTATCTACAGAACACTGACGTGCCCTCGCCTCAAACACTTCAGCAAGACTCCCTGCGGCTCTGAGGCATTCGGAAGAAAGAACAGAAGAAAATGAAAAAGATTAAAAAAAAAGAAAGAAAGAAAGAAAGAAAGAAAGAAAGAAAGAAAGAAAGAAAGAAAGAAAGAAAGAAAGAAAGAAAGAAAGAAACAGGTCCCTTGAAAATTGATGCAGGTTATTTTTTATCTTGGTCACTAGGTGGCAGTGCCTGCACTGTATCTGAATCAACGAGAGACTGAGAGAGCTTTTCTTTTTTTTTTTTCTTTTTTTTCCTGCTCTCTTTCCTGAGGCGTATTCCCAAACCGGAAGCTCCAGCTGATCTGGGATCTGCCTTGCAAACTCTACTAAAGCTATGGGGATCTCATACAGCTATAAGGCTGAAGTCATATAGCTGAGTCAAAGTTCACTTACAGTAACAGTCAAAAGTTGGGAGCGACAGTTATTTTAGATATTTTGGACTGAAGGCTTGGAAATTGCTTCCAAGAAAAGTAGAAGCTGATAAAAAAAAAAAAACGCCAAAGAAAAGGTCTGCAATCAGGACCAGTTTGTTGGATGGCAAACGTTTCGTAACTGAAGTGATTCTGGTTTTGCGCTTCGCGTGAAAGCCTTTAAACTTTTGACTGAGACTGTATTTCGACGCAAACAAATCAAATGGGAGATCTGATCCAAATCCATAAAACTCTATTAAATTATCATGTCGCTTGTTCCTTCAGGTTACTTCATTTTGTTCATTTCAGCTTTCTATAAATATTCCATAAATCTCTAGCTGTCACGGAGAGCTCCGCTACACGACTATGTACTATGTACAAAAAAACGCTTCTAAATTTGAATGAACTGAAAGCTCCTTCATCTTTCCATGAGAACCCTAAAAACAACAACAAAATTAAAAAAAACAAAAAAACACAAGCGAGCGTACCAGTGCACGTAAGCACATCCATCTTTTAGCAGTTAGGGGGCGACGGCGAGGCCTCCAAGAAGCAGAGGAGCAGGACGCGACACTCTTTTCCTTGAGTGACCAGTGGAGTAATGCCGGCTGAAACACTGTCTTTTGTGCTTAAAGGGTAAAACGGAGGAGCCTGTCCATTGCAAAGGTTTCAACGTGTTTGCTAATAAATGCAAAGCTCCACAGAAACGGTGCTTGGCCATCAGGAAACGAGACGGATTCCTGAGGGCACATCAGGAAACCTGCAAACAGGTATAAATATTGTTCTGTAATAAATACGTTTCTACATAAATACAGAAATGGAAGCTGTGGGAAGACCACTGCTGGTCCCTCAGGCATAAGGAGGTCACCTTTACTAAACTCGGCTTTTCTCGTCACAAGGGCAGCTCCACATTTCCGGTATGTTAGTTGTTTGGTGGCTGGCAATAACTTGTGCCAGCTTTTTATAGATTTTTTTTTCTGTTTTCTTTTCATCCCGCTTTAATCTGCAATTCCCCCAAAGTCTACACCTAAACTCGAAAATGTAACTCGGAGGAGAATCTTTGATTGTAGTGTGGTCAACTACCTGTAGTATCTACTATAAATGTGCACGGAACTAGTTAACATGTCAAAAATGAAACGAAACAAAACAAAACAAAACAAAAAAAAACAAAGGCACAGGACAACAGCCTGAATTGTTACAGCTACGTTTGGCGTGGCCGAAGCAATCTCTACGCAGGCTTTGGACCACCCTGTAGTTCAAAAAGCCTGTGGCCAGTGCATTGCTTGAGACGAGGCTGACCCGGTTAAGAGGGCGACGTGGAAAGAAGTCGTCCCGTTAGCCGGCGCGGGCCTTCGCCGAGTCCAGTGTTGGCTTTAGAAGTCGCCGTGCACCTGTTCGTCAGTCCATGTCCGGCCGGTGGGCCGCTGGGGGGGAGGAGCTAAGCTAAAGGTGAGTCCGGCTCCTCCCTTCCCATTTAAAATCCTGTCTTTAACCTCTTGTTCATTAGAGTTCGGTTCAGACGCAATTAGGTTCAGTCATATTTGTAGTAGCCCCGCTCCACGGCCCTGGAGGCGATCTGCTCGGCGGTGTAGCGCTGGTCCAGCTCCAGCAGGGCTTGCAGCAGGTCGTTGATGTTGGCCCGGAGACCCTCGCGCTGCATCCAGATGCGCAGCAGCTCGTAGACCTTGTCGCCGGCGTTCTGCGACTCGGCCAGCTTAATGGAGTTGTCGTTCAAGCCGATGCTGCGGAAGAATTTGTTGTGCATGCGCATGTCCAGCGAGTCGAACAAGTCAAAGCTCTTGCTCAGAGAGACCTCCTCGCCTGGAAAGGGGAAGAGCAGAGAGACTTCAGGACACACAGGTATAATTTACACCCCACATTTACATTTACATTTACAGCATGTATCAAACGCTTTTATCCAAAGCGACTTCCATTCCCTAACTACAGGGGGCAGCATCCCTGGAGCATCTTGGGGTCTTGCTCAGGAACCCAGTGTTGGTTTGCTGAAGGTAGGATTTGAACCCATGATACTAAACATGACACTAATCTTTTAAAATGTTATTTTATCTAATTGTTTTACTTACTTCCTACTTTTTCTATTTTTTTTTTTTTTTACCTTACCTATCTACGTATGTGCTGGGTGGTAATGATGCTGCACTGAGATCTGTACATGACAATAAATCTTTAAACTTATAACTTAGATCTTATCCGATATTCCAGACCTTACATTCATTTGTAATAAAACCATTTGCAACACACAAATGACTTTGAACCCGCAAGTAAACAACATTGCCGTTTCTTTCCAAGGCTTCAATACAATACAGGTTACAAGACCATCATGTGGCAGTTTCATTGGTGGATTTCTGAGGGTGAGATTAATTATGAGGAACCATGGGGTAGGGATGGGGACCGAAATTAAGTTCCAAATCAGTGAATGTGAATCAGTTCTTAACTCTAGAAAGGCAGCTAACTGGGTATACCTATAACGGCTGCGTGCGTCAATCGATGCAGTGCCCAGTTTCACACAAGACACTTCCTGATGCGACGCTGCTGCAGTTTGTTCAGGCGTTTAGTCCTGCAGCCGCCGGCACACATTCACACAAGCTGCAGCCAACAGACACAGCAAAGTCGTACAGCGCCAGTCGGCGAATCAAATTCGTGTTTACTGGCCGAGTGTGTGAGCGACACAAGGAGCTTGATTCCGGGCGACGCTGTCTCTCAAGCACAACAGTGTAAAACAACAACAATATGTAAAAATACGTGTGTCCATGTGTCTACACCACACCCATATGGCTCTAACAGAGCTGCTTCTGCTCCCATAGGCCAACAGACGCGATTCTGATGAAACTGCATTAGTTGACGCTGTCAGCCGCATGTTTATTTTACGTGATGTTACTTTCTTAGGTTATTTATTTAAATAGTTGCAAAAATTGCAGATAGTTTAATTGTTAACAAATGAGTTGACTGTTTGATTTGAATCTTTCTTGAATCATTCTACCCCCCCCGGAATCAAAAAGACGCCCATCCCTACCAATGGGGCAGGCTTGGACAGTTATTTGCTTTGGCTGTGGATGGAGGGCAGGTGGGAAACTGCAAGTGTGCCACAGAGAACATCATGCACATAATGAGGCTATATAATGAAGTGCAGACAGGGCCCATCGGAGGCAGATGCTGGCAGGAGCAGGAACATACAACACTGGGTTTTGTGGGCAGGTGGTGGGTAAAAAAATCCCAATAAACAACCCAGTATGGAAGAAATGAGAGAAAAAGGCCATACTGTTGGAGGTGGTGAGGTGATTATCCCTATCAGAGATAGCCTGGAGAACTTATGCTTGGGTAGATAAACACAAACTCGTTCTAGGCCACCCAGTTAAAGCGGCCTGTGTGCGAGTGTACAGTGCTTGTGAAGAGTGTATAGCTGTTTCTTACCCAGTAATGGGATGAGCTTTCTGGGCGAGCCGTCATCCTGCGGAACAAGAACAGGGCCAATGTTATCGAAAAGGTGTGGCTAACCTTACTGTGACTCATCATCAGCGTACGCTCTGCATTCCTGACGGCTCGGAGAGCCTTTTGAGTGCTTGCGGCCGATCAGGTTCTGACAGGTTAATGACTAACTTCATTAGACTTAATCTAATGCCCAACCCTCTTTCTGCAGAATCACTGTCTTGAGGAGCGGCTACACCCTTATCGAACAGGTCTCATCCGGATAAACAGAGCGGCCGGGAGTGACGAATCGCTGTGTGTGAGTCACACTCCGCAGGAAATCACACATCCAAAATCAAACAAAAAATTAATACAATAAAGCCCACAGTAACTGAACACTAATGCAATGGCACACACTGAACACATTTCTGACATAATACCTGGACACACCTGTGTGACTATGACTTTCATTAAGAGACACACACACACACACACACACACACACACACACACACACACAAACACACACACGCGC
>JBBPDC010000023.1:1311692-1331424 GCA_037974485.1 Hemigrammopetersius urotaenia
TGTGTTTCTGAAATGTCGTTGTGTTTCTGAAATGTCGTTGTGTTTCTGAAATGTCGTTGTGTTTCTGAAATGTCGTTATGTTTTCGGAAATGTCGTTGTGTTTTGCCCTTCAAGGCCACCGTACGTTTCCTTCAGTTTCATTTCCACGACGTTTGTGTGGTTGGGATTTTCCAGAGGCTGTTTAAACAGATGCTGATTTTGTTACTCTGCCTATAAAACCTGTATATGCAAATGACCTCTTTTCTGAATGGCCCTTCTGTATTGCAGCTCAATCCAAAAGTACCACACACCTCAAACTGTACTATTAATGGACGGGGCAAAACTACTGTGGGATGAATAAGTAAATGTGTTTTGTGACATCACAAAAACTATGACTTGAGAATAGCCAGCTTAGTTTCTTTACTTTTGAATTCATAATTAGATTTTGTGTACGTAACCATGCGATTAATAGGGATTCTAAATTTTAATCACTGCACAGCAATAATATATATATTAGGGATACACAGAAATATTTTTTTTGTCTGAAACCAACCTTTATTGGCATTTTGGGCTGAAAAATTTCAGTGGCCGAAAATTCTGTGCATCCCTAAAATATATATTAGGGCTCGGAAAGTTATCGCATTGTTTATTACACGCTGATAATTATTTTATCGCGCATCACCGCAGGTTTTTTTAAATCCTTTTATTTTGAAAGTTCTGTACTTTCAGTGAAGTAATGCGAGCGTTGAGCTATTTAATATGGACATAAATAATGGGACACCTGATGCATGACTTTTGTCCACATAAGACGCCTGAACAAATGTGACTTTAATAAAACTGCATTTAGATTCATAGACTTTCATATGGAGTTTGCAGCTGCTATATAATGGTTCCACCACCATGTACTTGATTTGAGTGCAACTTGTTTTTCAATAACAAGCTAGATAAAACATTAATGCCCTGCAGTGAAAAATAGCTTTGGTTATATATTTGCTTTTATTACATTACTGTTTAAGTTGAGCTGTGTGGCTGTGTTAAAGGGAAAATTTATATGTTTAAAGTGTTATTCCACATTGGTTCCCTTGAAGTTTCCTGCTAGTATTTCCTACAGCGCTGGTCCTGCTGCTCTAAGTATGTCATACACTGTAAATGTGGAAACTGTATGACATCCCACCTGGTCTACAGTGCTGTATGTGTCCTTTACCCCTTTAGTTACACACAGTGAGCAGTGCTGATTTGTGGCTTAACTTTGCATTATTTGTACACTACATGGACAAAAGTATTGAGACATACCTCTTCATTATTGAATGATCTAATCATACTAATTGTCACATGTGTATTAAAAACAAGAGTACTAAGACATTTTGGACAACACAATGCTTCCAACTCTGTGGACCCAGTTTGGTGGAGAACCTTTTCTATTCCAGCAGGACTGTGTCCTAGAGCACAGAGCAGCTCCATAAAGACGTGCTGGAGGAGTTCAGTGTGGAAGAACTTGACTGATCCACACAGAGTCCTGACCTCAACCCCATCCAGCACCTTTGGGATGAACTGGAACGGAGATTGTGATCCAGACCTTCTCGTTCAACATCAGTGTCTGATCTCATAAAAGCTCTACTGAATGAATGGACACAAAAATACCCAGAAACTCCAGAATCTTGTGGAAAGTCTTCCAAGAAGAGTGAAAGCTGTTATAGGTGCAAACTCTATATTAAAGTCTATGTGTTTGAATGCAATGCCATTGAAGTCCCTGTTGGTGTCAGGGGTCCCAGTGCTTTTGCCCATGTAGTGTCTGTTTACTGGTGTGCATGCACCTCATGCATGCATGCGCGCGCGCGCCCACACACACACACACACACACACACACACACACTCGTGACCCTGGAGGTACCCACCGTGACCTGAGGGCGCTGAACTCCCCGGACTGTTTCCCCACCAACAGCTGCTGGATGGAGATCTGCACAAGCGCCCACTGCGTGCACACAAACAGCGCCAGCAGCAGCGCGGCCCCCCCTTCGCCCAGTTGCTTCAGGCCGGCCTCAGGCTTCGCCCTCCCGGAACCCCATTCCTCGGTCCCCTGCTCCGGACTGTCCCGTGTCGGGTCACTATCTAACCGGCGGAGTTTCACCCTCCTCCGCTCCGACAGCTCCATACCGCCCGCTCCGTCCATACTACACACACACACACACACACACACACACACACATAAACGCACACACACTGCCCGGACGGGGCGCACGGAGGGACAAACTTCTCAGCAACACGGGGTGGGAGGGGCCAACGCACAAACCGCGTACCTTCGCCGATTAGATTACAGGTGTATCTATGTATATTATAAAAACGACGATGAATATTGATCAATAAAGTAGGCTATAATAAAAATGTTGTTAGAAAATGACAATGAAAAACAATAAACAGAAAATAGAGAACTAGAGGACCTACAAAAAATGGAAGGAAATAAAATGTGAAGAAAAAACTATGAACAGGTTCACGAAATGACAATGTCACAAAATGACAGTGTTGTTAAAAAGTTAATAATAACAATTAAAAATACATTTACGGGAAATAATAAACAATTATAAATATTACATTATATCAAATCACATCAGATAGGGGTTCTATCTTACATTATCTGACATTTCATGTTTTTATCAGAAAGTTCACCTACTGCATCTGTGTGATTTTGTTAATCAAAAACAGCTACTTTTTTTCTGCTTTTATGGAAAGTAAACAACCAATGAAATATTCTAAGTATTTTGTTTTTATAGTTAAACAATTCAATGAGTATACTATGTATTGTGCTGCTTTATAAATAACATTTGATTGTGTTATTAAACAATTTTATTTATTTATGTATGTACGTAGATGTACTTATGTTATAAATTGTTACAATTAAGATAAAAACTGCCATATTATTAAAACAATGAACAATGTCCTCTGCTGGTCATCCTACATGACCCATCCTTGGACAGATAGATACTATGGTCAGAATGGACTGTATGGACTGTATGGACTGTATGGACTATATATTGTAAGGACTGTATGGACTGTACAGACTGCATGGACTGTACAGACTGTATAGACTGTAAGTATTGTATGGACTGTACAGAATGTATGGGCTGTATAGACTGAATGTATTGTATGAACTGTACAGACTGTATGGACTGTATAGACTGTATGTATTGTATGAACTGTATGGACTGTATAGACTGTAAGTATTGTATGGACTGTACAGAATGCATGGACTGTATAGACTGTATGTATTGTATGAACTGTACAGACTGTATGGACTGTATAGACTGTATGTATTGTATGAACTGTATGGACTGTATAGACTGTAAGTATTGTATGGACTGTACAGAATGCATGGACTGTATAGACTGTATGTATTGTATGACCTGTACAGACTGCATGGACTGTATAGACTGTATATATTGGGTGGACTGTATAGACTGTATGAACTGTATATATTGTATGGACTGTACAGACTGTATAGGCTGTATAGACTGTAAGTATTGTATGGACTGTACAGAATGTATAGACTGTATATATTGTATGAACTGTACCGACTGTATGTATTGTATGAACTGTATAGACTGTATATATTGGGTGGACTGTATGGACTGTATATATTGTATGTACTGTACTGAATGTACAGACTGTATGGACTGTATGGACTGTAAGTATTGTACGGACTGTATAGACTGTATGAGCTGTATAGGCTGTATAGACTGTAAGTATTGTATGGACTGTACAGAATGTATGGACTGTATAGACTGTATATATTGTATGAACTGTACCGACTGTATGTATTGTATGAACTGTATAGACTGTATATATTGGATATGGAATGTACAGACTGTATGGACAGTATATATTGTATGAACTATACAGACTGAATGGACAGTACAGACTGTATGTATTGTATGAACTGTACAAATTGTATGGACTGTATAGACTGTAAGTATTGTATGGACTGTACAGAATGTATGGACTGTATAGACTATATATTGTATGAACTGTACAGACTGTATGAAATGTATAGACTGTACATATTGGGTGGACTGTATAGACTGTATGGACTGTATAGACTGCATATATTGTATGGACTGTACGGAATGTACAGACTGCATGGACTGTATAGACTGTATGGACTGTATAAACTGTATGTATTGTATGGACGGTACAGACTGTATGTATTGTATGAGCTGTTTGGTCTGCATGAACTATTCAATAGTTCTATAGAGTTCTATATAGACTGCATGATCTGTATAAACTGCATCGGTCTGTATGGGTTGTTTGGTCTGTGTAGACTCTATGGTCTGTATTGTCGTATATAGCCTGTATTACCTGAATGGTCTGTCGTTTTTATAGGCCTGTATTGTTCTCTGTATGCAGTATAACCTATGAATAGATCAACACCAGCTATATACACTGTAGAGTCTGTATGATCTGTATGAACTGTATGGACTGAACGTGCTGTCTGGAGAGTGAAAAATGTGTTGACAGTTATGTGCCACATTTACAGACAGTTTATACAACAGTTTATATGCTACATCAAACTCCTTCATCTCCAAAATAAGAATAGCAAGAGCTAAATAAAAAATTATAATGACATAAAATATGATTCCAAAATATACTGATAGATAAAACTGTAAAAATCTCAGAACTGTCAAAAAGTCTGATGGTGCTTGGCAATGCAATAAAAAAGCAAGTAAATAAATAAAATAATAATAATGACGACAATACCTATGGAGCCCCCCCTTTTATCAATGGTCCCCTAAAGCAGTGACTTATGCTTGGGAGTCAGCAGACAGAGGGGTGTATGTGTGGTGAGTTGGGGGGGGGGGGCCGTTTTCACGCTCATTACCTCAGTTCAGTCATGGCTTAGTCTCAGCACGCAACCCGTGACGGTCATGAGAATTCCTTTCCTCACGAATTTCGAGCTCACGGCAGCCACGAGGGTTTTAAGAAGGAGGAGAAAGAGAGAGAGGGAGAGAGAAAGAGACAGAGAGAGGGAGGGTGAGAGAGAGAGAGGAAGGACCAAACTCATTCTGACCGGGCCTGAGTGCAACTCTTTCTGTCTCTGTAATTGAATCATCCAATTCGGGTAAGATCTGATTGGTTTTTTTCTGTTTGTTCGTTTAAGGAAGCAATAACGCACTTATTTGATTATGCAGGTGTTAGATTCAGGTAGGCAATTCCTACTTTAGAAAAAAGGTTACTTTGATGTAAACAAGGGGGATGCATTGTATATTGACTGCAAATGTATAGGATAAGATGTATATGTAATTTATAGGATAGCGTAGGACTGTATACAGGAGATATAGTGAAAGACAGGATTGTATATGGGATTGTATATAGTCAAGAAGGGATAAGATTGTAAATAGGATGTATGGGATGCATGGGTTTGTATATAGGTTGTACAGGATAATACAGAATATTTATAAGATATTTATAAGATATAGGAACGTATAGGGAACATACGCCATGAGCATAGGATGCTAACGTTTCTTGCACTTTTTGCATAGAAGTCACAAACTGCATTAAAATGATCAAGTTTTACCATCTTCTCTCATCTTTGTTCCTCAGGAACGATGCCCAGAGGCGACTTCAACGTTCACTTCGCAAGCAGAGGCCGTGGCTCCTACATCAGGGCAGAGGAGTACGTTAAATTCAACGGACTGGTCTGAAACAGAGACAATAGATTTGAACACTAAGCAAGGATGCACCATGAAACCAAACGCCTTGATTTTGACCTTAATCTCCCATACAGGAAAAAGAGCAGATTAAGTCGCTTTGGGGTAAACTACTGAATTTGCCCCCTTGCTTTTTAAAAAATGTGCCCCTTAAATAATAGAACCTCTTGAATTAACGCCTAAGGGGTTTCCCACTTATGCCTTAAATCTAATGTTAGGGTAAAAGTAAAGGGTCAGTTTCACAAATTAACAGCCACTTCAAGGGGGTTGTTGTATTTTCAGGGGTAGATTCCGCACCAGAATAAGCTCCGCTGGGGCAAACTGGGAATTGACTGAACGCATTCATCCATCAGGGCTATGCAATATATCGTTTGTTAACGAATCTGCAACCAGTCAGGGCATCTTTTGTAGGTCTGCTGACCAATCACAGCTTCAGCTTTAGATCAGTTTCTGCGTTTTAACAAAATGAGGGATCTGTGTAGTCTTACAACAGTGAGATATTGCCTTTATTAAGTTTAGGGCTGTGCCTCATAGGGCACAAAGGTAATAAAACTAACCCAAACAATGTTTGTGGGACACACAAACATGCTAAATTTATTAAGTTAGCTAAATTAACCCATTATATCTCATTTAAGGTTGCTTAGTCTTTTTTTTTTTTTTTTTACTGTGTCTTCCAGGGCGGCTGGCATTGCCCTGCTGGCGATCATCCTCACGGCTCTGCTCATCCTGGGCTGCTGGTACTACCGGCGAAGGAGCGGCTACAAAATGATCCGGGTGAGTTGTGGTGTTTGATTATACTATAGTCTATTTCAGAATCAGAACTTTATTGATCTCTGGGGAAATTGCTTATGCCATGACTGCACAGACAAGAGCAATGTAAAATATACAATTATAAGAAGTGAAAGCAATATAAAATGCAGAAAAGAATGAATGTGAAACACTCTGTTGGGTATACTGGGTATACTACAGATACTATAATACTACAGATAAACAACCTATGGTCAAAAGAAATTGTAGAAACACAAATAGTTATACTGTATGTAATCAGTAGTAGATCAATAATAATAATAATAATAATAATATTAATAATTACTATTAATGTATATAGAACTTTTCAAAAACAAAAGTTACAAAGTGTTGACATAAGTAGTGATATTTCACACCATAACATAAATATTGCACATGAAATCGCAAATGCTTTTGTGAGTGCGGTTTCTTACTGTATGAACAAAATGACATTAGAAAGGATTAAAAAAATTACTGCACCACAGAGGGCCACATTTCAGTCCAAATTTTGATTAAACTAAGTACAAACAAAATTCATTTTAAGCCCTTTTACAAGACCAGGTTTGGTCTTAGCAGCAAGGGGGTTTTGAGATTAAAGGGGTAATGCGGTGTTTCACTTGGCCTGTGAGCCGGATTTTTCTGCTGCTCACATGACTGGCAGCTTGTCAGGACGATGGAAAAGCTGCTTCTCCACTGTCCACTTGCAGAAAAAAGGTCTAACAATGTGAATCAAAGGCCGTAGTAACTCCCACTATAACCCCGAGGGCCATCGTTCACGTTCACTATTTTCACCCAATTGGACGCCACATAATTGCACCAAAGTTTTTTTTTGGAGCTCTTTGGAACATCTTCAAAAGGTGGTGGTGATTACTAGGAGTTCTGAGGAGCACGTGGTTCATCATCTTCAGTGTGTGTGTGTTCACGCAGAACGCCAGAGGCAGCAATCAGTCCTGGAGGGATATCATGAGATCGGGCCAGTACGGAGAACCAGGAGCTGCGGCTGAAAACAAAGTGGCCCTTAACGAGTTCAGCAACCTTCAACCAGTGGTAAGAAAGACCGCGCATGTGAAATTCTGCTTAATTGTTTGTGCTGAATGTCGGTGTCATTCCTCAATCACTCTTAAATCAGCTCTCTGAAGACAAAACGATCTTAAGCCTGGAGAATAACAGAGCAGTCAGGTAATAATTTCCCCAGAATGCCAACGGGTATAAACAGGCCACGTGACTATACAGGGGCAAACTGAAATGCTTCAGGGGTTCAGAGTTGCGTCAGGAGGCCTGTAGTGAGGATTACCAGTAGGAATTTGGGAGGGGTAGAGGGGAGGTCAAAGTACTCCAAGCTAACAAGGACCTCCTATGATCCCTGTCTAAAGAAGGTTCCCTCCAATCCCAGTGTGGTTAATCAGTCAAGACACACTTTCTTTCTGTAGTTTTAGCACCAAAGCTTTGAGGCTAATGTAGCTAACGTCACCTCAGGAAGCACCTCGCATACCTTCCTCATCACCGTTGCTTCAAAGTTGTTCAGTAGTGTCTTATAGACTCAATTATGAGGTATCTGACACTGTACAACACACTGTTACCTATAAACACCAACGAAAGTACATTGCATAGCTAAAAATAAAGGCGGCAGCTACTGTTGAAGCCTAAATTCTATCTATACTTTTGTCCATTCATAAGTGAGATTACTTGAGATACCAAAAGAGATAATGGAGTAGCCATAAAGTGACCAAAAGCATCCATTGAGCATAGTACCATCAAGTGATCATTTAATATCGTTTTTTAGTATCACATTTGACAAATTATACAAGTCATTTGTTAAATTGATGAATGAACCACAACACAAAGTTGTCTAAAGATTGCATTAGCTCAGTGCAGCTTTTACAATCACAATATTGATTTACCCTGGGACTAGAATCTCAGGTTTTGTACTTGGGGGGGGGGGGGCATCTTAAGAACTGTAGTTGGCGTGTAATGAAGCACACATTTGTATGCAAAGCTTTACTTATTTGTGAGAACCTCTCACTGAGGTAAACCAAGAGTAGAAACACTGATTTTCTAGACATTTATCTTTTAAAACAATGGTTCTCTGGCTGCTTACACCACTTTTCATTGCAAGTACTTTACAGATTATGATGGCATTTTGCCTAGAAATCTTTCAAATCCTTTTTTTTGTTGTTGTTGCAGCCACCCAATGCCCCACCAGCCTATGAGAAGATCGCCTCTGCACCATTACCGCCACCTTATACGCCCTGAAGAATTTCAATACGTCTGTCTGTTATGGGCTTGTCCAACTTCAAATGTCATTTAAATAGAAAACAGGGGGGGGGGGGGGGGGACTCCACTGTTGCTGGGCAAAGTCTGTACACCAGCCTGCTTTTTTCTGCAATATATTGTGCGGAATTCTTCAAAGGTGCAATGACCGTTTTACATTCAGCTCTATCACAAAGGGGTCAAGTCTATGGGAGGATGTACAGTTTTTTCTGAGCTTTCAGACAGTTATCTTCAAAATATAATTCTTTACTATATATTTACTTTGCATAGACAGTTGCAGCACACAGACACTGGCCATTTAGATTGATTTCATGTTGTTACACAGTACATCCTCACAATATTCAGTACATCAGTGGTGCTCTTTCTTACTTTTGGCTCAATACCAGCTTTTTGAATGCTGTTTGCTTTGTTTAAGACATCAAAAACACTAAAGAACAGTGTACTTTGCAACAGTTACAGTCAACTGGTGGATTGTAGCGTTTGCCATTGGATCAGGAAGTATTTTGTTGCGTCCAGGTTGAACAGATCTGAATTTTATGGTCAGTTGAGAAGAATAATGCTGAATTTACCCACAACTTACCTCCTCTATGCTCTAACTTGTTAAAATATGGCATGTTCTCTTTTTTTTCCTTCAGGAACTCAAGGTTAACGAACAAACAATAAAAGTAATCTGATACAGAACAAAAGCACTGCATTTATTTCTTTATTATCCAATATAAGTGGTCCAAAAAAACCTACTACAACATTCTGAAAAATCCAAGATAGGCAATGTAATAAATAAGTCTACCTCTTTAACGTGTAAACCGCAGTCCAGACTTCTTAAGTATACCATTGTATGGTAGCGCTAGAATTTGTATTACGTTAGTTTCGATTTCTGTATGTGTGCAAGAAAAAACACAAAAAACCCAACTGTTAATGATGACCGAAGTGACTAACCTCCAATTCACCACCAGGAGAAAATGACCTGAACAGAATTGGTAGACATATGCAAAAAACCGCAGGTCAATCAACGCTACGAAAGATTCAACTCTTCCTTCTGAAATCTAGTTTTTGCATACTAATGGAGTAGGAAAAGCCCACAGTTTACTATGTACATTACTGGCCTAATAATAATTTTTAAAACAAAATTTAAGTTTTGATATTACCAAAAAAAAAAAAAAAAAAACGGTTTACAAAATGGTGTTTATTGAGAAGAATGAAAGGTTCTAATTTGGGGTCAAAAAAGCAAGTATGGATTTACTGTCCCACCTCTTTCAGCAATACAATTTAGATTGCTTCACAAAAGGTTAAAAAAAAACACCAATTGAGTGAAAAATGTATCAGGGTCAGTAATTAGGCCCTTCTGGCTTATCTGTTACAATTCTCTGGGAATCAAGAGCATTCAAAACCGTTCCAGTAGCACTACTGCAGGTGGGAACCATCACTTGAGCGGTCATTGCATTGGCCACCACTGGTACACTTTGTATGGCAGGGCATCTAACTACATTCAAAATGGCACCATCAGGACTCAACATCAGTTTACTTGGGGTATGAACAGTGGGCACCCCTGGGACCTGCACTGGAATCTTTCTTTGAACCTGTGATGGGTTGGTTAGGACAACCGGCATTCTGATACTTCCAGGCTGCACACCCCTAAGTGGCTGGCAAGGTGCCATTATAACAGTGCTTACAGATGGAGGTACTGTTGCAATAGGAGTGGCTTGACTACTACTGAAGGTGCCCCCAATTGGTGGAACAGTTGCCACAGGAAGCGTCTGCATTCTTGATACTGTGCTACTCAATGGTGGCATGGTAGCCGCTGGGGCTGTCCGGGAAATAACCGGAGGAAGTGCTGTTCGTTGGGGTTGTGGTGGTGGACTTCCAAGTCCTGTTTGCAAAACACCTGGTGTGACCAAGCTTGGTAGACTTTTCTGTGACTGTGCAGGAACTGCAGCAATTCCTTTTGAACAGCTAGAAATACTGTGTGAAGATGCAGCGATGTGCCCTTTTCCTTCTGGGGCTGAAAGTCTCACAATGCTGGTCAAGCTTTGTTGTCCCGATGATGCGACAGACCCTAGCTGAGGTACCTGTGCGAAGACAGCAGAATCAGTAGCGACCAGCGAGGCTCTGACCGCAGTTAAAGTTTTAGGAACAGGGTCAGATGTTCCAACTTTTGCTGTGGTGCAGACTGGCAGCCTAACAGACATACGGTTTGACGGCATCCCTGGTGCCACCACTGGACCTGGAACAGCTGAAGTAACAGGAGGAGGGTTTGAAGTAACCCTTGAGACTGGAGTCCCCACTGGACCTCCAGGGCACGTGGCCGGACTTGAAATTAAAAGAACATGAGTGCCAGACCCAAGGCCTTGAGCCGGCACCACAAATCTCATGTTGTTGATAAAGAGCTGGGTTCCAGGAGCAAGCGGAGCGCTCGTATTGATCACAACTTTTTCCTGCATTGTGGTGGTACCACTGATGGGACTTACAGGAACTCTAATAATAGAACTCAAACTGGTCTGAGATAGAGGAAAAGGGGTGCCTGGTGTGTGTGATGTTTTTGTAGTGCTCAGAGTAAGAGGGCTAGAGACTCTTGGCACAGGAAGAGCAACTGGAGGTTTGACTGGTGAGGGAGTAAGAGCTGTAGTAACCCATGACTTGTCTTTTATCAGACCTCTTGGTAAAGTGGCGTCTTTGTTAATTAGGGTTCCAATTGATGGACTAGCCAAGTTTGGAGTCAAAGTGCCAGGTACTGGCTCCGATTTATTATTCAAGGTGTTTGATACAGAGATGGGGGATGACGTGTTATTTTGATCCACTGCTGAAAGGAGTGCGGAGGAGGCCATGTGCCCAATGCCGTAAGTCGAAAATGTAACAGTTTTACCATCGGCGGATCCACTTACTTTGACAGAACCTTTGAAAGGACAGGTAGTTGCAGCAGGTTTGAGCTTTTGAACATCTATCTGTCCACTGGAAGCCGTTGCAGACGTAACTTTTGTGGCAGCTTCAGACAATGGTGCCAAATACCTGGTTGCGACTGTCCCTTCGTCCATTATCCTAGTTGCTAACCCTGATATATTAATACCCTGGACTTTAGTCGGAGTACTAGCAGTTGTGTTGCCAGTGGCTTGGACAAGGTTTGGTTTCACATTCATAGCTTCAACTGCTTTGGAAGAAACTGTGGCAGTAACGCTGGACTCCGATGTAATGGGTTCTTTAGGAATGGTAACTGTAGAGCATGCAGAGGCAGACTGGCTCATAAACAAGAACCTCGACCCTGGAACTGCAGAAGGAACAGGAGCAGTGGTGGCATTTGTTGATGTAGGGATGTTTGTTGTGGGAGTGACCAAGAAAACCTTCTGGAAGGTGGATTGCTCAGGCACAATACTGCTTGCTTGACACCTCTTAAGAGGAGAGTTGGTTATATTTTTAAAGGTAGTGGTCTGAGGGATACCTTGGACGGCCCTTACAGTAGTAGGAACACCAGCGTTGCTTTGGGTTGGTGAAGAAAGTAGTGAGTTAACACTGATTAATGTCTGGGCAGTTTTTGTTTGACTGTCAGACATGGCTGTAACAGGAACAGGCAAGTCACAGTTCAAAGTCTCTGAACCACTTGTTCTTTCTGACAGAGTAGATGGATTCACGGCACTGACGCACTTTAAAGGTGACTGGGGCATAGATATAAGTGAGGTACCCCTGTCAGGTGAGATAATAGGCAATAACTTGGTTGTAGTAGTGGAATGGGGTGCAGACGTTGAAACTGTAGATGATTTTGAGACAAATAAGGCTTGAAACTGGGGTGGGATGGGGAAAACAGGACTGGGTGGTAAAGAGCTTGTTCCACTCTGCTCTGCGGTCTGCACCTTCACCACTCCTGTGTTTCCTCCTCTCGTTGTGACAAGAATGGACTGAGAGTCTCTGATGCACACTGTCTTCAACTCTTGCTTAGCTTCACATTTGTTAGGATGAAGAGATGGTGAAGCAGGGGTAGGGGATCTGTTTAGTGTTGAGCTTGGTTCAGTAGTCTTTTTAGGGATAAGTGAGGCTCTGCAAGGTAACTTTTGCAAATTGGGTGAAACAGCATGCGCAGGTAGGTTCTCAACGCTTGTATCTTTTAATGGAGCCACTTGCTGGACAGGAATCTTGTTTTCTGGTACAGTGAAACCAGGAGAATTGGACAAAATCATAGTAGTCTTGGAAGTGGGAAGAGATGCAACGTTTGATAGTTGCGGAGGTCTTGTTTCTTCAGGCCCTTGAATTAGCAAGTTTGAAGGAAGGATAATAACCTGCTGCATTAACTTTTCCCCTTGTTTTTGGTCCGCAACTGGTTGCACTGAAAATCTCACTGGGCTGCCATCTTTATTAACCAAACCGAGGCCTTCTGTCATGTTGTATACAACTCGCACAGGACTGTTTGGTGGAGATGATGTAACGGGTGTCTGTGTTTGTGTGGTTAGTGGTGCTGGCCGTGGTGTCAGCTGACAGCTTGTTGTGGGTTTCGCTGGCGGTACAGCTGCTGGTATTGTCTCATTTGGCAGTCGCAGAGCCTGAGCCATCTTAGCAGCCTGTGGGTGACTCATTAGAGTCACTTTGTTACCAACACTCTTGGCCAACAATGCTTGGATTGGTTTACAGTGCCTCTGAAAAGTGCCCAGAGATGCTGTTGTCGTCGATGTACTTTCTACGGTTGGAAGATTTGCTCTGGCTGTATTTTGGTCCCGTGACATAACCTCTGACAGAGGCTCAGGAACCAGTGAATCAACACCTAACTTCCCTCTTTTGGTAGGACTGAAGTCCTCATCCAGTCCACAACTCTGGTGACGCTTGGAGCTCCGAGTCAGAGGTCCAGACTCATTCATAGCTGTGAGAAGTTCTGTTGGTGTTATGTGTTCTAATGACTCATTTCCAAGAGGAATTCCATGCTCTGCAAAACAATAACAAATAATGACCTTTTTGGATAAACTGCCATGGAAATGAACGTGTATTAAGTAAAAACGCTGAAATTCATTAGTACGTTCTAGAAAAGCATTTGATAAACAGATTTCTTGATCAGCACCTGTATCTCCAGAGTCTCCCTTCGAATTTCTTTTATCATCATCTTCAAATTCCCTCCTAATCTCTGTAGATGAAAGGCCTTTTATACATGCACCTAAGTCTCCTTCAATTGCCGTGCTTCCGTCTCTGATAAAAATTTCACATTCAGAATGCTTTTTGAAATCGTCGCTCTCCTTTTTCATTCGGGCTCTGAGGGAAGAACACAGTTAAGGTTGCATTTACAAAGTGCTGTCAGCAGCCCAAAAAAATTAAGACAAAAATTGTATGAAACAGAACTTTTTTTATAGATGAAAGAACATTCGTATGATAATCAATGGTGATTTGATCATCCTTTTTTAAGTGTGTTTTAGCCAAGTATTGCTCCTGAAACAGCACTGAATTATGTACTGTATACTTAAACAAAACAATTGGAAACCTTTGTTCCTATCTGAACCCATGTGCACCTGTATCCCGAACCAGTTTAACAATAAATCTATTAGGTGAAATAATAAATATTTAACTAAATGGAAAGTGTTAAATGATCTTTACCTGTTCCTCTGGAAGGCCTTGAGCAGCTTGGGTTCCCAGGGTAACAGTTCATTCAAGAGTCTTATGAGAGTAATGTGAAGCTCCTTCACCGATTCTTTCTTTAAGTACCATCTTTCCTGAAATGTACCATGCAAGAACACCATAAAGAAATTCAACAACTTACAGTAAACACCTATAAACTTAATTTTATGGGAGCCCCAAGTGAGAAGCATTAGACCCACAACGTTGTTGTGTTAGTGACAAGGTGTGGGTACACTCCATCACTGTGTTTCCCTATAACAAGGCTATACTGGACCCCCCCAAATGCAACCGTATTTTTTCAAAAACCTCCTCAATACTCATCTGCTCAGAGAGCATCTTCTTGCACTACTCTTACACTTAGTACTCTCTTCTGGTTCTCACACTGTCCGGAAACTTGAGTGTTTCCTCATATTGTAAGTCGCTTTGGATTAAAGCAACTGCCAAATGAATGCAATTATTACTACATAGTTTATGGTACAAGTAACATCCTCAATTATTAGACATTTTATGCATGACAATATAGCAGTTCAATCACTGCGTGTGTGGGTGTTTGTGTGTTCCCCCTCTTACTAACACATCTCTTTTTGGCGCTCTCCAACTCGTCCAGCTCATCTTCTGTTTTGCTGATGAGATCCCTCAGTTCATCTAAACTGGTGCAGATCAACTATGAATAGACGGATGGATCATGGAGTGGGTGGAAAAAGATTAGAGTGAAAAGCACGCAAGTTAAATACACTCTAGACTAGTTGAAAAAGCATACCGCGCTCTGTATACTGCATACTGATTGAGTTTACACTGTACACACTGTCACAGGACCACCAACGCAGTCTGTGGTTACTGCTTCCTGCTGTGTTATGAAACATGGTACACCACGATCACTGCTCCGGCTGTATTCTAGTATATTTTGGTCATGCTAGTGTGTAGACCCAGGTATCTTTGACATACTGGAAATATTCATGTTGGTCCACTTTAGGGCACAATCAGCATGCAAGTAGTGAGGGTTTCATTCTGTAGTGGTTTCATGCTGCCCTCTATTGAGAGCTGCCTCAAATAACTGTAAAGTTGAAACTACATCATTAGCTTTTACTTTTCTAAATTTAAAATACAACTTTTTATAGACCTACATCTCTTCTCAGATACACATTCAGAAAATGCGAAATTCGCAAATAAATTCTTCGTACCTTGAATGTTGGCTCAACAGGAAGCTGTAGAGGCTCCTTGCCTTTCTCTCCTGCTTTCTTAGAATCAAGTTTTCTTCCTACTGACAGACAGGAAGGGAATTTAGTTGTTGACAACTGTGACTGACGGTTGTTTTGGATAGCTGCTGATAAATATTTCCACAAAATGCACTGTTTACCACAATGTTGAATACTCAGTGCAGATCATAATCTAACACACAAGTGGTTATATAGGTCAGTGTCCTGTCATGGTCACTGTAGTCACAGCACACTGGAAAAATGGCATGTCCATATACTCAGTGAGAACATCGGAGACTTGGTAATAAACATTCATGGGATTCTTTTGTCTTGCAGAGCCAGTCACGTTCAGTAATACCGATTACCTTGGCACCCATGTAAGGGATTATTAGATTATTAGAGTCAGAACAAACTGAGCTTGAAACCAATCCAAAGCTTCATACTGAGAAAACAAAAACAGAACAATCAACCAT
Organism: Hemigrammopetersius urotaenia; assembly: GCA_037974485.1. Classification (NCBI taxonomy): domain Eukaryota; kingdom Metazoa; phylum Chordata; class Actinopteri; order Characiformes; family Alestidae; genus Hemigrammopetersius; species Hemigrammopetersius urotaenia. The sequence goes on from JBBPDC010000023.1 coordinate 1,327,677, forward strand.
CAGGGTTTCCTCTCACTCACCTGTCTTTCGTTTTTTCCTTTTATCCTTTCCCTCCACAGTTGTGGCGGCAGTTTTGTGCCGGGAGCTTTTGTCCACTCTGGCCTGCTGAACCCTTTTCAAGCCTAGCTTGCCTGTGCCAGCCTTGACCCCAAGTGACTTCTCTTTCTTTTTCTTTCTCTTCTTTTTTTTGGAGTGCATCTCAGTCCCTGAGCGGCTGTCTTCGTGAGGAGACGCGAAGCCTGTTGTGTCGGGATGAGCTTTGAAGGGAAAGCTTGAAGGATGCGCTAGTTTGGCATCAGAGTCCGCAGAACATTTTGGACAAGGACCCCCGTCCTGGTGAGGTGGTCCGTCTTTGTGTGTGATGTCTGGGATGAAATGGAAGGAAGTTTTGAAACTGTCGGTGTTCAGAGAGCAGGCAGGAGACTTCCCTTTGTAGCAGTTTTTCCCTGTCGTATTTTCCAATTTCTCTTCTGCCACCTCCTTATAATCGACTCGTTCTTTAAGCGCAACCCTCTGCTCTGCCTTCAAGGGTTCTCCTTTGATGCTTCCAGGCACCTCCTCTATAGGATGGAACAAGACTCTTTTGGGGCCTTTTTGATCAGGATCACTTTCGTCGCAGCTGGTAACCATGCTCCATGGGTCAAGATCCCCATGGGCAGAAAACTCGTTCTCCACTTTGATCTTGAGATGTTCTCCTACCTTGTCCTGGCTCACAGCAGAGACGTAACTGGGCTCCTTGCTTGACAGCTCATGCTCTAGTTTCTTCACGTGAAATGGCGGCAAGGGGAAGCGCAGCGCCACGCATGGGCTCTGGCAGTAAATCCGCAAATCTGCACCGCAGAAATGTGGGAAGTGTATGTACGCGTTCTCCTGGCTATCGTAGCCCAGAATGGACTCTCGGCACTCGTGAATGGGCTGTCCGAGGACATTGTTCTGTACATCCTTCTGTGTCTCGTATACATTGTCGCAAAGACCTTTAAGCAACCAGACGCGCTGGTTGAAGGGCAGCAAGTGAAAGGCCATCTTCTCCAATGGACTCGTCTCTCCCAAAGTCCAGAAAAATTGGTGGCAAAGCCCCAACTGCTCCGCATGAGCCACCTGATCCTCCGCCTGGCCCACTTCCTGGTACCAGCCCAGAACCTTCTGCCTCAGCTCCGCCTCCCAGCGGCGGTAGGGCAGGGCGGGTCGCCTGTGAAGCGTTGCCCTGCGATGGGGCTGGCACAACAGGGAGGTCATGACCTTGGCCAGGAAGGAGCTGCATCGGGGTATAAGCAGACAGCGCTCGAGTTCGAAAAAGACTATTTCAGGTAGGTTGAGGGCTTTCTGGGCCAGGCACAGGAAGTGACCAATGGCTGGGAGTTCCCACACCGTGCTGATGGACCACGGCTCTGCTAGAGACAGCAGGTCGCGTTCCCACTCCACCACCTCTTTGGCAGATGCCTCCTCAGCTTCCTTTTTTGAGAGCTCGCGCTGCCTAGGGGAAAAAGGGCAAAGATAGTGACGGAACAGTATACTGCAGCATCTCACCATACACACAATACATGCGAAAGGAGACTCCTCCACTCGTCAGGTTAACTTCTAAAGTAGCTTTAAAGAAAAAAAAATTATCAGAAAACTGACTGATAATGTTATCCATGTGGTTAAATATCTGTTTCAGTCCTCGGGAGTCTCCAAAATGACTGACCATTGCAATTTCTTTTAGAGCATCCTGTTTTTTTTCTATTATTGTACATTTGATTAAGATACTACCACTACTCTCTGTAGAACTGAACTGCTGCTGTAATACACAGCTTGGCAACGTGTATTGCAACGTTGCGACACTTATTTTTGTTAAATTATTGATAGATATAATAAAATTACTAATGCTGAAAATGAAAAAGGGGTATTCTTGCTAACTTTTTAAAATGTTCTATGATGTTCAGCAGTCTCCCACCAGTAGTACCTTTTTTCCTCTTTGGCTCTCTGCTGCTCCTCCAGTCTGAGGGCCTGCACCATGACTGACTCGCAGCCTCCCACCGCAATGGCTGCCAGGTTCCGTGGCACAGACCGCCGCCTGGTTGAGGTGCCGGCTGGCCCTTTCTCGTCTTCTGTGCCGAAGCGCCCCCTAGAGGTCACGGCCAACGTCGTCTTTTCTCTCAGAGACCTGATGAACGCAGACAAATGAACGCACTGCATTAGTGATTGTTGTTCAAGGCTGCAGAGTAGATCTGGCATTTGATCATTTTAAATTTCACAATAATCCGCAAGTCGATTCATTGATAACCTACTTTTTTTTTTCTTCAATGGAATAATCAATTTTAATTGAGTAATCGTGACAGTCTTAATTCAAATTAAAAGTCAAGTGTCTACTTTTAACATGTGTGCTTTCAAGTACAAAAAAAGCCATAATTTCTTTTTACATAACCATTATCCAGCACCTTTTTTTCCTTTATAGGCTCATTTACAACACCTTTTCTACTGACATATGTCAATGAAATCCGTTCTAAAATCTAGGAAGAAACATTCCTTATAACTTTGGTATAAATGGATGGGGATAAATTGCTGTAGGTTTAGTGACTGTGTGTAAATGGTCTTGACCTGACCAAGAATTAATTCATGGTTCATGACCTGACAAAGAATGAGTTCAAAATAAAGAGTCCATAAACAGTTGATGGAAACAGGTGCGGGACTTCTGTCACTCAGTGCCACTGTTTACCTGGACAGTAGAGTCAGTTTCTGCTCCAGGATGGTCTCCAGTTTTTGAGCCTGTTTGGAGATCCAGTGGTCGACGCCATGGAATCTGTAGCAGTTCTCCAGCATGAAGCGAAAATCACCAACAAACTCTGTGATACTTTCATACTCCCGATTGACAAACTTGTCATCCATCCTTTTAAAGCTTATCTTGTTTCCTCCTCGCTCTCCAGGACCAATAGGGTGCCAGAATGGTGCAGTCAGAGCTTTGTGTTTCTCCACAAGGAAACTGTGAAATATATTATAGGCTTGCTGCACCTCTGGAATGAGGTCGTCGTCGTTGTCATCATCGTCATCATCATCGTTGTTGTCGTCATCATCATCATCCTCTTCACCCAAGTTGGACGAACACTCACCAGGAGAAGTTCGGCTGTCCTCAGAGAGCTCAGTCACATCGCTTTTGACACTGTTTGCAATCACGTTCTCTGAAGAAGAACCGCCATTGCACAGACTTTCTGTGACCTGCAAGCAATCTGCTCCTCTATATTTTGACACCGGCTGTGAGGAACTCATACAAAATGCAGAAGGCAGTTCATCCTGGAGATGATTGTGGAAAAAGAAATGATTGTAGTCGTCACTCAGGCCTGCCATGTCTTTGTGACCCTGGCCAGTGTGATTCAGTGCTTCTGGAGCGCAGCTTTTGTCACTTTTACTTGTGTCAGGATGCACCATCATAGTCCACTAAATCCATAGGGAAATCCCAGGATTCAGGACGTCATCTAAAGTCAGACGAAGCCATTGCAGTCCTCATAGGGGACTGTTGGGAAAACCTTGGAAAATAACGCAGAAATACCCAGTTAGTCAATACGAGGCATCGCCCAGAGTAAGAATTCAAATCACTGATTGTCTATTACAGGTGGAGAAGATACAGCTACTGTATCTACATCTTCTTAGACAGGACAAGTTAGTGCAGCTACTGTATCTACAGCTTCTTAGACAGAACAGGTGAGTGCAGCTACTGTATCTATCTACAGCTTCTTAGACAGGACAGGTGAGACCAGCTGCTGTATGTATCTAT
>JBBPDC010000023.1:1331524-1342915 GCA_037974485.1 Hemigrammopetersius urotaenia
TGAGTGCAGCTACTGTATCTATCTACAGCTTCTTAGACAGGACAGGTGAGACCAGCTGCTGTATGTATCTATCTACAGCTTCTTAGACAGGACAGGTGAGTGCAGCTACTGTATCTATCTACAGCTTCTTAGACAGAACAGGTGAGACCAGCTGCTGTATGTATCTATCTACAGCTTCTTAGACAGGACAGGTGAGTGCAGCTACTGTATATATCTACAGCTTCTTAGACAGGACAGGTGAGACCAGCTGCTGTATGTATTTATCGACAGCTTTTTAGACAGGACAGGTGAGTGCAGCTTCTGTATCTATCGACAGCTTCTTAGACAGGACAGGTGAGACCAGCTGCTGTATGTATCTATCGACAGCTTCATAGACAGGACAGGTGAGTGCAGCTACTGTATCTATCTACAGCTTTTTAGACAGGACAGGTGAGTGCAGCTACAGTATATCGACAGCTTCTTAGACAGGACAGGTGAGTGTACCTACTGTATCTACCCCTACCTTGACATGATAGTATCCTTGACATGTATTGAATGTTACACTCCAGACAGTTGAATTTATAGTGAATATATATATATGTGCATGCTATATTACGGACAGCACGTCTCAGACCAGGCAGTTCCGCCTGAGGACCTATAAAACAGCTGCGGGCAGGTGTGTGGAGGAGATGTACCTGTGCAGCCCCCCTGTATTGCGAGTCTCCCCGGGTCGAGGGGCTCTGACCCGGCAGGGCGCTGCGGCTGCTGCCCGCTCCTCACCCCGCACCCATTGTGCTCATCCCAGGCTCCAGGGCCTGCTGGGGAGGGCCAGCATGCCTCGGTGGGGTAGAGAAGACTCCAACCACTCGGTGTGACAGTGTAGTAACAGTCTGTTTCTGAAAGAACCCAGGAGAACCCGGGGTAACACAGGAAAACCGAGAGAGAGTGAAACCTGGAGCTGTTTAATGATCCAGCTAGCGAGCTAACGGGCTGCACAGTCCTACCGACTCCCGGAAAACTTTACCGTGCATTAAAATGTCTCGGTCGGAAGGGAGAGAAATGTAAATTTGAGGAAGAAACCCCCGGTTCTCCCGCGGCGGCCCGCTTTGGCCGGCGCTCCGGACGGTATTTGGAGTTTAGCTTAGCCTAGCCAGCCTCTATCGGAGCTTTAACTTCCAGCTCGGCCGGCACTGCGCCTGCGCAGGGAGGAACGGGCGCCAGATAACTGAGAATCAGGCTTTTTTTTTTTTTTTTTAAATCAGAAATCAGAACCAGAACCAGTATAAGAACCAGAAGCAAAACCAGAATCAGATTTAGAATCAGAATATTGAATTAGAATTAATATTAGAACCAGAAGCAAAACCAGAATCAGAATTAGCAGCAGAACCAGTATCACAATCACAATGAGAGGCAGAACCAGAACCAGTATAAGAACAAAAGCAAAACCATAATTAGAATTAGAATCAGAACCACAATCAGTACCAAAATCTGAACCAGAATCAAAACCAAAATTAGAACCAGAACTAGAGGACTTTATTGATCCTAGAGGAAATTGATGATGTTGTGACTGCACAGACCCACAGAGATACAGAGACGAGAACAATATCGCATTATATTACATTACATTGGGCAGATGCTTTTATCCAAAGGGACTTACAGTAAAGTTTCAAGCAGTGTGAGAACCAGATGTGAGTTGAAATCATTATGTAGTAGAGCAAGAAGATGAGAGGAGCCTGGACTAGGCTTGCCTTATGTGTAGGATGGCAGAACTAGACAATATTCCTTGGAGGGAGCGAGTAGGAACATAAAACTGAATGATAGGTTTAAGATAGGGTTAAGCTAGCTGGGTGCAGACGCAGATGTAGGCAAGAGTTACATTATAGCACATTCATTTGACAGAAGCTTTTATCCAAATGAGAACTTGATTATGTTATGACTGTACAGTCACACAAAGACATGAATATTATATTATATTGATCTGGCAGCCTTATATCCAAAGTGACTCACAATTTGAGGAAACCAGAGGAGAGTTCCAAGTACTAAATCTTTATGTAGGAGTAGTGCAAGAAGATAGATAGGGCACCAGTAGAGAAAATGCTCTGTGAACAGAAGAGTCTTCATGATGTTTTGAAGATGGAGAGGGATTCTGCTCTTCTTGTTACCTTTGGCAGTTCATTCAACCAGCAGGGAACCACAAAACAGAAGAGTCTGGAATTCCTGAAGACTCATGTTCCTACTCGCTCCCTCCACTCTTCCAAGGAACATCATCTGGCTCCGCCATTCCTACACACAAGGTAAACCCAGTCCAACAAAGGGAACTGAGAGCAGTCGAAAGAAGATGGAGAAAAACGCTCTGTGACAGGGATCGCACTGTGACAGAGCATTATTGCTCTCTTTTATCCAAATTTGTCACTGATTTAAAGTCTTTCTTCTACAGAACCAAATTCCAACCCTTGCAAGCTCTTTGTCACCTTCTTCAATGTTCATCTCTCCCTGTTTTTCCAGCTCTCCCACCAGAAGACTTCGCTGTGTACTTCAATGAGAAAATTTATGACATTAGCAGATCCTTCCCACCCATCAACATGCCGTCTGCCAGCCTGAGACCAGCCAATACCACCCAGTTTCTTGGCTTCTCATCTCTCTCTCACCTCTCTCTTTCTCTCAGATGTGTCTTTGCTCCTAATGTTCAGCAATTCCACCACATCTCCACTCTACCCTATCCTGTTGAGTACGCTCGACATGATAGCTTCGAATATAATGCAGCATATCACCTACTTCATCAGTGGCTCCTTAACAACTGGCCATGTCCCATCTGTTTTCAAATCTGCAACAGTCGCACCAGTTCTGAAGAAACCCATGCTGGACTCCTCAGATGCCAACTAAAGACCAGTATCACTTCTTCCTTTCCAAAGTCCCGGAACGTGCAGTTTATAACCAACTCAACAGCCATCTTTCTCATAATAGGCTTCAGAACCCTCATCTGGGTTCAAGAGTGCGCACTCTACTGAAACTGCACTACCCAGCCAACCCAAAAAAACTTCTGCTCTGATTCTTCTTTCTGCAACCTTTGAGACGGTTAACCATTATATCTTCAATCATACTCTCTCCAGTGTTGGGATATCGGGCAAAGCCTACCAAAGGTTTGCTCCCTATCCTGATGACTGGAGGTACCAGGTAGTATGGCATGGCTCCCAGTCTGCCCCATGAAGATTGTCCACTGGTGTTCCACAGGGCTCTGTCCTTGGACCGCTTCTAAATACTGGTTCGCGTGGCATTTATGCAGATAAAACTCTCTTTCCTCTCTAGAAATGATCAGGTGTTGACCCGCATCTAAGACTGTCTGGCTGACATCTCCTCTTGGATGGTGGCCTACCACCTCAAGCTGAATCCCAGAAAAACTGTTCATGACATCACCGTTACTTTTGAAAACTTGGTTATCGTAACCTCAAAGAAGGTAAGAAATCTTAATGTCATGCTAGAAGATCTGTCATTCATGTCCACCTCTACAGGACATGTAGATTCCTTCTTTACAGCATCAGTAGAATCTGACCCTTTCACATCACTGAAGCTGCGCAGTTATGCATCCAGCCTCTGGTCATCTCCAAACTTGACTACTGCAACTCTCTACTGGCTGGACTTCCACTGACAGGTAAGAGCGGTCAGGCTCTTGTGACAACTGATATAAAGGACGGGAGGATGGCAAGCACAAACTGTGCTTCAACAGATGGACCACAGTCTTTAACCCAGGGGTCTCCAACATGTCACTTGCGAGCTACCAGTAGCTCACAACCCCTCTCCAAGTAGCTAGCCGAAGGGTTAAAGAATTTACATACATTTGAAAACTTGACCAAATTTGATTAGTCACTCGGAAAACCAACTTGTATACATATATCCAATCCTATCCGCTTCCTTCTTACACCAAATCAGTATTTGCCTATTAGTTGTCAATCAAACAGTTGCGCTGCTGTCAAGCTTGATGGGTCGGGGTGATGATTCAGATTCAGATTCAGATTTAGATTGAGATTCAGATGATGTGAGAGGGGCAGCAACCATGACAGCGGCAGGTAGCCATACCAATAAGAGGCTGTAAACTTATTATTTTCATGAGTGGGAAACAGAGTTTTGTTTCAAAAAATGTAAACGACAAGTGTCTGATCTGTGGTGCAAGCGTGTCAGTCGGTAAAAGATGTAACGTGGAGCGCCATTTCACGAAGGTCCACAGCAACTTTTCACGGGACTTTCCTGAAGGTAGCAATCTACGAAAGGAGAAGATAAAGGAGCTGAAAGCCACGCTTCAAAGACAACAGTCTCTGTTCCAGTGCTGTAAAGTATTTGAGTAAATGGACTTCGTTACTGTACTTAAGTATTTTTTGGCTACTTTGTACTTGTACTGAGTATCAAAAATATAAGCAACTTTTACTCTCTACTCAACTACATTTTTGATTGAATATATGTACTCCACTACATCTGAACGGACACTTACCGTTACTCATTACATCGTGACTTTAAGACTTTTGCTCAAGTCTTATTGGAATTGGTGACTTGTAACTTGTAATGGAGTCATTTTTACAGTAAGGTATTTGTACTTTTACTCAAGTATGGTTTTCAGGTACTCTTTACACCTCTGCTCTGTTCACCAAACCTACGAAGAAGTCCAATGCAGCAACAGAAGCCTCGTTTAAAGTGGCGCACATCTAAACGAAGCACAAAAAGCCCTTCACCGATGGCGGGATTGTAAAGGAGGCTATGACTGTGGTGGCTGAAACGTTATTTAGGGACCATATAAGTAAGACAGAAATTTTGTCTGCTATTGCCGATGTAAAAGATGGTGCAAATAAATGTATACAGGAATACAAAATGCAGATGCAGGTGAATTAAATATTTTTTGTGTTGTTTTAATACAATATGTGTGTTGTGGAGGCCAACAAATAATTAATGTTCAGGCAAATAAGCTTATTCAGTATGTTTGGGTTGAAAGAAGCTATGAGAATAAACATTACAAAAATGAGTAGCTCTCTGGCATTTTAATTTTGTAAAAGTAGCTCTCAGAGGTAAAAAGGTTGGAGACCCCTGCTGTAACCCTACAGTCTGTCACTGGAGCTCCAAGGAGGTTCTGATGAAACAGTCAGGGAGTGTGAGGTCAAAAAAAGAAAGAGGCCTAATGTTTGTTTGCTCAGTGTGATGACCCTGAATAGGTTCCTGTAAATACTGCACTGTACTGTCAGATCTTCACCACTAGAGGGAGGAACGCTTCAGCCAATTTTTGCATCGTCAGAATCATACACTATGATAACCTAGTGGGTGGGAAAAATGCCTCTGGACCAAAAGGTCATGGGATTGAATACTACCTTCAGCACCACCACTGGGTCCCTGAGCAAGACCCTTAACCCCAAGTTGCTCCAGGGAGACTGTCCTCTGTAGGGAAAGGAATTGGATACAAGCGTCTGATAAATGCTAAATGTAAAAGTAAATGCTGGTTGAGGCAGTCAAGTTCTTCCACAACGAACACATCAAACCTCTTTAAATCATATTTTATTGATTTTGTATGTGTTGTTTTATTATTATTACTATTATTTTATCCTATTTATTCTATTTCTATAAAGCATTGAATGACATTTTTTAGCCTTACTAGCATTATGTTTGAGGTACAGCTAACAATAGCTAACTGTTGTTGTATTTATCTAAAAGTTAGCTTTCCAGCTAGCAACTTGGGAATTAGTTACTCAGCTAGTGTTATGTTTATTACTACAGTTTTGATAATTACTTAAGGTTAGATTTTTTGTTTGTATGTATCCAATAACTGGGAACAGCTAGAAAATAACAGTCGGCAGCAAAACCAAGATAGTCAGCTGTTTTTGTCTGTACCTGATCAGTTAGCTAGCCAGCTAGCTAGTAAAGAGTTAGTTGGTTGGTCAGTTACCTAGATAATGTTTTGTTTATTGCTACAGGCATGAAAGATTATTTAGGTTTAGTTTATATCAACCATCGATGTTTCAATTTTCGTTTCAAACATTTTAGACACTATATTGTGGCAAAAAAAGTGATGTCTTCTTAGCATCAGCATTTGAGTCCTCTGAACAACGGAATGTGCAAAATGTTAAGGGACTTGCACAGGAGACTTGAATGTAACAAACAAAACGTTTTATGATTTAAAATGACTTTGCAGTTATTACATTTAGAGGCCATTTATTAGCGTAAATACTTAACCTTGTTCCAATCAAAGCAAGACAGCGCAAGAATGGATATGAGCTGCTCATTTTCTTTATTTACTGAAACATAATGTATAGGTGATATTTAATCAGGACCATTCATAAGGCTACACAGATAACTTCATGACAACTGACTTAAACCTGTATTAACATCGATAAAGGCTTATTCCAGCATCAATTTCTCAATTCTGGAGTGATTTTAGCTCAGTGTTTGAGCTAAAGTGTTTGGAGAGTGGTTAGACCTACATTAATGTACAATCAGGTTCATGTTATGTTCATGTATGTGTTGTGTAGTCTTATGAATGACACACTTGGGTGAGGAGCAACCAGTGCAGGTTCCAGATGATGAAATAGAGTATAATATAATATAAATGGTATAGATCGTATGGATTTAATAATAGCACAGAGATGTTCTTAGAAAGATGGAAAGATGCTAATACCATTTGTGGGACGCTAAAACAATTACACCCTAACTACTTTTAACGACCTTGAGATCTTCATTCTCTGGGGACTGGCTCTGTGGAAAATCATTTTTGGTTAAAGTTGAAGGATGGAGAAATGGAAAATTCCCCAGTTCCACCCCTCTACTTTGCTTCCTTCAACAGAATCAGAGACTCATGACTCCATATCAGGCCCCTTGAAACACAAGAGCTGATATCAGTGCAGTTTCTTTATGGGAGGTTTTCACTGAAATAAAGATGAAAGCTGGAAAACTGGCTCTGAAGCAGATCTGCTGCTCTCAGTGTGTCACTGTTCACAAACCCTTTGGCCTTTTTATAGGCCGGTTATGAAAGAGAGCAAAAGTTCAAGTTGCCACCACCAGGGGGCTCCTGAGCCTGCAACACACTAAAAAACATTTTGAAACAATTAGACAAAAATAAAGGTCCCATACAGTACGTCCCCAACAGAGCTCGAAAACCTATGGCCTACTAACTACGGTTACGATCCCATAATGAGTTTAAATAGCAACGGTGCCTCGCTCGGCAGCAGCAACACTAGTGACTTCCTTGTTCGTATTTATATTGGCACAAGCCACCCGTCTCCTTCCCCAGATCATAGTCGCCATGTTCCCAACGATGCGCCCCCCCCCCCTTTCCGCAGCAGCCACTGTTTCCATGGAAACCAAGCCACGGCACACCGTCAATGTTTTCTCCGATCGGTCTTGCTTTGATATGTGTGTACCATTAACACTCTTGGCCTAATGACACCTCTGATCCAGGACCAGTCACTGTTACACTGCTTCGACTGCACGCCATAATGAGTCTGCCTGGAAGGGCCTTTCCTGGACCAGGGAAAGGGGGTCATCCAGAATTCGGCCTCAAACCACGAGTTGCTAACTCACAGTCTGGTGAGTGTAATGCTGTCATGTTGTCTGCAAGTCAGCCTTCAACAGCCATGCTACAGACGTCACTTTAACCAATCCACCATGGTCTCACGAGGTCCAGTTTTACCATCATGCTGGCTCAGGGCATCTGAGTCGGGACAATTCTCCATTGTGAAACCACAGCCACACTGGAAATGACCAAAGTGGGACCAGTAGATCGGAACGTTTTATCTGTGGCTAGAGTGGTACTCATCTAACCAGGAAGAATATATATGGTTCTAATTAAGATTTAGGTTGGGATGAACTGTAGAACATCCCAGTGCTCAGAACAGCACCTCTTGTGTTGTGCGAAGCTTCACTCCTTCAGAGTGGGCACTGCAATCTAGCAGCAAAAAAACTCTCAGGAAAATGATATTTGCCTACAATAAGTCTAATTGAGTCCTAAAATCTAACGAAACCAAACACTATTCAAAGTCATTGTGCCTCACGTCAGTTGGTCAGTCATATAGTGTAAAAATCAACTGAAAAAAAAAGTTTTCCTTCCAACTGTGACGATTTGATAAAAAGCAGCATCTCAACAATATTAATCCGTTTTATACTGTTTTCAGGTTTTCACTCGTAAACCCAAAAATCCTCACACCTGGTATTCTTAGGTAATCTTGCATTAGAGAGCACTGTGGTACCGCTGTAAGAGACGAGTAACCATGTCTATAACAGACAGAGCGAATTTTTTATTTTGACTGGAGTGTCTCTTTAACCCCCTACCTTTTGAAAAATGCAAAAGACTCACTTGTGCCACCTACTGGACACCAACTCCAGTAGTTGCACCCCGGTTAGCCAAGTCTCCTTGATAAAAACAGAAAGAAAAAAAAAGACAGGTTTTTATTTCTGGAATCAAAATATTTAATAGGTACATATCAAGTATAATACCATGTATAAAATTTCAGATCACAATATGAAGCCATGTTACTGCCGAGGCGGGTTGTGCAGCAGGTAATGTTCGGCACATCAAAAGAGCTAATGATTAAAATAGAATAGTAACTAAAGGATAGAAAACATGGCATACTCAGCATTATTGGAAATCAGACGTAACGTTTTGAAAATTGTTTCCTTTTTTTCCGTTTCTTCGGTAAGTGCAATAAAACAGAGAACAGGTGGCGAAAAGCGAAGCGTTCACGTGACTGCGAAACCAGAGCAAACAAATGAGAGTGTGTGTGTGTGAGAGAGAGAGAGACAGAGAGAGAGGGGAGAGACATAGAGAGAAAGTGAGGAATGAAGCCAAGCTCATAATAGAGGAATCTACTAGCATTGCCCACTGGCATGGGAATAATAAAAAAAACCCTGTTTTTTGCCAAAGAAGAAAAAAAAAAGATCTAAGTTGTGAGAAAATGCAGCACATCACAGTTCTCTGAAGAGAGGATTATAACAACTGTAAAAAAAAATTATTAAATTTCAAAAAGAAACAGGACGTCACCACAACAAAGAAAGAAACAGACTGACAAGGGGCACAAACAGGCAGTAATCCACATGCTCTCTCCCTCCGTGAACTGGACTGGTGACGGGGCAGGTGACACATAAGCAGACAGGTGAAGCAGAATAAGAGTTTGCCCTTTCTGACCCCCACAATGGACCCTGCGACCGAGGCGCCTTTTCGGGAAGTTTCTCAGAGCAGAAAATGCTGATCTAGGATCAGTTTGTGTAGTCTTCAACTCCAGCCCCACTGATGGCTGGATATGACATCATGGTCCTAATGGTGCACCAGAACTACTGTAGCATATCGTCAGTTACCCATGAACGTGGTTCAGATGTAAGAATTCATATATAATAATGGTTAAAACAAACATTTGAATACGCAGTTTGCGACAAAGGTCCAAATTAAAAGTGATGGTGATTGGAACCAGACATCCAAACTCCTTATAGTCTGATCAAACTTGCGCTGCCTGATGCCCGAGGCTTTTTCAGTCAAAGTTTTGTGAAGATCTGGGCCTTATAGGGAGCCTGTCGCACTGAGAATATGTGGGAAAACCTCGCGAAATTTTGGGTTCAATGTGAATGGGAGCGTAGACATACTAGGGTCCGAAGTCCGACTGGGTCCGATCATTAGTCCAGAGATGTTACATAAGTTAATATCGTCATTAAACCAAACTCTGGGTTAAGCTTCCTTCTCAAGCTGTCACTATGTAAGTTGGCAGTGGATTAGAAGTGGGTGTATGAAGCCTCTGACATTCACGGTTGCTCCAGTTTTGGAGGTGGCATAATCCAGTGGCATAAAACATCTGGAAAAATAAAGAAAAAATAGTCCTCAAAAGGAAACAATCCTCAACATTACATCTAAGCACTTAAAAAACACCTGTAGGTCCACTGGTGGATTTGGAGAGCAAATAAAATAGCAATGTTTGTGTTGTAGATTTTATGAGCCCTGGTTCCATTCACCACCACTGTAAAGAGTCTCAATGAACCATTCCACATCAAACCACTCTGAAATATTTTTAAAAATCACCAGATTCTCTTTTAAGTGCTGGCAAATGTTATTCAACCATTATGCTACAGATGTGGAAGATTAGGATGCAGATCCCTTTAAGAACCTTACTGGTTCCTTGAATCAGCAAAAAAAAAAAAAAAAAAAAAAAAAACGGCCAACAAAATTAAAATGCAATGAACTTGATTGCAGTGGCACTACTTTTCCAGTAGTAATGATCACTAAGAAACGGCATTTTCTTGACAGGTTCAACATTCGAAACCTAGTTCAGCACTCTCCATCAGAGTATCTTTATGAACACCCGCCAGGCCTCGTAGGCTAAATTCACTCTCTTTTCATAGGCTGTGCTTTCTAAACCACCCTCAAAGAGCCAGGAGGCAATACAATCTTCTGCAACGGAACACTTCTGAACCCCTGAATCAACCCTTTGGTAAACGACAGAAAGAAGCCGAGGTGTTCTTATTGCTGGGCCAGATTACAAACGACAATAAAAGGAGCCTCAAACTGTATTCCAATCCTCTGAAACAGCCTACCGAACAGTTTTAGTAGAACAGGTGTGAAGGTGAGCTAGCTGCAGAGTTTCTTTAACAATGCCTCAACCTGTCTGACTGGTTTTGGAGTTGACTGAATTTCAATAAGCAACTTTAATGGACGAATCAGATTACAGGCTCGACTCCCTGAAATCTGACTGAAGTGGGAAATTTGAATCACCGAACTGCATTCGAATCTCCTGGACTCACTCTGAGACAATTTGTTTAGTGTTTGCTTAAAAGTACCAATCAACAATTGCTGCAATTAGCAGAGATTTCCGTGCTGAAACAGTGGGGGGCTTTCATGGAAGCGCATTCTTGCCAAGGGGAGAGCCTTTTTCTGGCAGCAGAATGTCAAAATTTTAACTTTTTCAAAATCATTAATTACAATGTCAAAATACTGGCCAACAATCTGAACTTGTCGTCTCAAAATAAGGCATTATTACATTGAAATAATTTTTATTTTTTTTATTATTATTGTTCTTCTGTTCGTTCCACATGTTTTTTGGCACCGCTTCTCCTCAGAGGTCAAGTTGCCTTAACAAGTTGCCAGACTCAATGTTCTGAGAAAATCCATGCTTATTTTGACTTACTATATCAGTCCTAAGAAAATAAGACATTAATCAGAGATGCTAAAACATTAATACATAAACTCAATATTTCGAGAAAATAGGTCATCATTTTGACTTCACATGTCTTTCTTGAGAAAAAGAGGCACCAAAGTCAGTCATTTTAAGGGGCTAACTAAATGAGTGTGTCCGAAATCGTGCACTACCGTCAGTGCACTGAGATTTAGTGCGCACTGCCTTCTGTAGTGCGCACTGCTGTGGGTCAGTGCTGTCCTAAACGGAACACTAACGTTTTGCTCTT
>JBBPDC010000023.1:1354267-1365779 GCA_037974485.1 Hemigrammopetersius urotaenia
TTTACTCTTTTACCCCTTTACTCTTTTACCCCTTTACTCTTTTATCCGTTTACTCTTTTACCCCTTTACTCTTTTACCCGTTTATTCTTGTTTCTACAATCACAGCTTTAAGTGACCCCAGTCTCCCGCTACGCACCAGCTACACACATACAGCACTGTTTCTTCTTTCTATGGCATGTATACAGGCCTATAGGGTAAACACTGCCCCCTGTACTATAGGCAGTGACATGCTCCTGTAAATAAACAGAAGAACAAACAGGAACAGATATCATTGGTTCTTTTCACCCTAGAATTAATTTAACGCCCCCCATTTTTAAATTCATTCTCAAGGATCCACAGGGACTCTGGTCCCCATACCGCCTTATTGGTGGCAGCCCCCTGCTTCACTTGGTGAATGGGTTAAATACAGATAAAAAATGTCATACTGTGTGCTGTGCTCACATGTGACTGTAAGGGCCACTTTACTCTTAAAGGGTCCTAATGGTGGAACTGGTGGCCTTGGTCTGATTCCAGATGACTTTCTCATGGAATCCAAAAATGACACCTTTCATGTTTCGCATGAATCCAAAATAAATAAAAATGTTGAATTAATAACACTTAATGGTCAAATGGGATTTCCCCGCGTTCCAGTTGAACCTCATGAAAGTATCTATCATATGGCAATACAACATTATCAGGTGAACAAAGTCCACATGTACTAGCGGGAGGTGAGTTTACAGCTAGAAGTCTTGCAATCTAGACTCCAGTCTTGAGCTTTTTGTCACTTTATGAGGATTAAAAGGGCTAAGACAAGGGATAATGAAAACCTTCAAAGATATATATTGTGTTAATGCTTTGAAGAACATTCTTAAATAACTTTTAAAGGTGTAGTGTGAACTTTTTTCAATCCAGCGACCAAATAGCTCAGTCGTGACATACAGAGCGTGCGACTGTGGGGGAATGTTTACTGTCAGACTGATAAAACCAGAGGCACAATTAGTGCATTTAGTTCCTTAACAACATTCCCTGAAGACTTAAAATGCCCTGGAGGTTTGATCTCTGTTTTTTTCTGTGATGAGACAGCTGTGATCTTGACAACTAATCTGAAAAGGAAGTCCATTGTCAGTGTTGGAACCGCATATATTTCCGTTTATGTCATTTCTGTCTTTTGTTTTTAATGTGATTTGTAAATGCCACCTGCTCTTCACACAATGCCAGCATTTCATGACGAATGGGCCAATACAAAAGGGTCACAAGCAATTAAAACATTAAATTAACATGTCTCTGCTTTCTTCAAAATGAAAATTTCGCAGGTATGAGGTTTTGTCTTGCGCCCTACTCCGAAAACAAAAAACACCACAAGAACAGTTGAAAATGTATTTACAGTTTATTGATGGATGTAGACGGATCACTCACACAGTACTTGGCAGAGTAATGCAGGACGTTAAGGTTTTGCATTGCATCAAGCTATGAGCTAACAGCTTTTTTCTCTTATCTTGCGGTCGGCGGCCTCTTTTTTTTTGTGGCCTCACAGTGTGCGGCGCTGAAGCATGCACTCAGCCGGCAGTGCGAGCACAGCTAATCCAGATGTGAGGAAGAAGCAAAAACAAATACACAAACGAATGAACAAACAAACAAACAAACAAACAAATAAAGGCATTCCAGTGACCGGAGTGGATAGGCTCAGATGAACAAATTGCCATTAAGACCTGCTTGACCAGCCATGTCATCACACGGTTTATGTACAAGTTAAGTTTTAACGTCAACAAAAAAAATTGCATCTTTTGGTGAAATTCCAGTTTCACGCCAGAGACAGAATCAGGTATTACATTTTACATTTACAGCAGGGGGTCCGCACCCCTCACTTTACTCGCCACTGAGAACAAAAAGGAGGAATAATGACCAAAAATCAATCATTAATGTCAAAAAAAGTAACAGTGATCACATTTTCACAAACAAAAAAAAGAGTACAGGCCAAAAAAAGTTTAATTTTAGCAAGTTAAACTGCTAAAATAAACAATTTGGCGAAAAAATAAAATAAAATCAAATGTAACCAGTTTCCACCCTTTCGCCAAATAGACATGTTTGGTGTCTTGAGTTTGCTTAGAGCCTAATGGAGCACTATTTATCATTGTGCTGAATGCTGTTCTACGCTAATAGCAAACTGTAGCACACAATTTTTCTCATAATTTATCTTATTAGTTATAATAAACTAGTACGTTTGTGTAGCGTCATAATATTACCCTCCATTACCCATAAACAGACTACACTACACATACCCTGATCATTTTTTTTTTACAAGATCTTGTTTTATAAAGATTGTCCACCTTTGCAACAGTAGCTTTTGTTTTGTATTGGAGCTAAAAGGATAACGTTCCTACAAGCATGAGAAATCTCAAATAGACTTGCTTAAGTGGTGTCAGACACTGTATATCACACAATTCTGGCTCCTGCCACTTTGTTGCCTCCTTAGCCTCGTAGTTCCAGTGTTGCAACTAAAGAAGCAAACTCCAGACATCAAACACATCTTGAAAACCGTTTGAGCAAGAGTGGAAAACCACGTAAATTTGATTTAGCACTCAGCTTTTCCTTTAAGTCCTGTAACGGGATTTACAGCAGGTCATTTTCAAAGGACCATGAAGGGGTTAACGAAGCCCATATGTGCCTTGGACATAAAAGGCAGATAAGATGTTCTCCTTCTTTTTTTTCCACTCTGCGTCTTTTTTTACAAGGAGACACAGCCATGTATCCATCTGTGTTTACAGCCTCTTTTAAAAAATCTACTCTCTTTCTCTCTTTCTCTTGATCTCTCGCTGTCTCTCTCACTCTCAGCGTTGTGGCAGTGTTTTGTGTTTGCTGAGTCAGCATGTGGGCTGGCTGTTTACAGGATAACCCACATGGTTTTCTCCAGGCCTCTGCTGGGTGGAAACTGTCCCTCAAGGCAGATTGCACAAGTGTCCACTTTCCCTGGTCTTGCAAGTGCTTTCAGACCCCGGGCAGGTGGGTCATTTACCTTAACTGACTCTGAAATGGGTGTCCAGTTCAGGCCCTGGAGATATTCCACCCTGAAGAGCTTAGTCCCGACTCTCATCTAACACACCACGATTAATCACAGAATTGTTAGAACAGGGTGTTAGATCAGGGTGGGATCCGACCACCGGGAGCATGAATTCCTGCTCGACGGACGGTTTTCACAGTTTCCTTGCAAAGATTCAAGGAGGAATGAGTGGTCTTGGGCTGATTGGTTTAGAGGAAAAAGAGCAACACTAGACTGGCTGGATGTCTACTTGCTTGGGATGAATGATCAAACAATTTCCACACCATTCAGCGACTTGAAGGATCAGTGTAGATAAATAACAGACAATATGTGCACTACCAAAGAAATAAAGGGAACCCATAGGTGGCTTCCTATAATGTCTCATTGAGAGACGAAGTGGAATACAGACATGATAAAGGTATGTAGCCTAGGATGGAGAACTCAAAACAGACAACACAATGTCAGGAAAGGATTTGTGACAGACGGACAGAACAGAAAAATGAAGTTTTGGATGCATTTCTGTCACTGAAATGAAGAATAAATAAGAGACACCTGCTAACGTGAGTCCTTTGAGTTTCCCAGAGAGTCCCAGTTCCCCATTTCAGTCAGACCAGTCAGGTCTGCCTGTAAAGCTGACAACTGTTGGACAGAAGCAGCAAGTGTTCGAAAGAGAAAAACGTGAGAGTTGGACGAAAGTTTGCACAGGTTGGTTGGCAGTTAATGTCACATTTTCAGGTGCTGCTTTTATTAGGACGTCTATTCAATACCGTTAACCTCATCACAAAGTATGAAACTGTGGAAAAGAGAACTGGTCATCAATGCTCCTCCAGCTGACCTTCCTTACAAAGTTCACCTCCAACCCTGATCTTCCGCATCCGATCCAGCTAATCGAGAGCTTTTGAAGAGGCTGTTTGGCTGGATCAGGTGGAGCAGATTAGGGTTCACACTGAACTCTACAGGAAGGGGGACCTCCTGGGAGAGTAGGTGTCTTAGATTTACAGATATAATACTTGCAAGCTTCCCCCTCCTACACAGAGTCCTCAGTGTGATGCCTTAATTGCATACAGCAGTTCAGCAGTGTTGCACAAAGAAATCGGATGTGCGGTGGAAAAATACTGGCAGCACAACCAATCCTCCAGCTCGGCGTTCCTCTCGGGCTCCAGCGAGCGTTCTGCAAACTTCATCATCAGCAGAGCTCTCTTCACATCCAGCCAGTTCAGGAGGCCGTCGTGCTTAGGCTGCTCCAGGCTTCCGGTTCCGACCCCAGACGAACACCCGATTCCCAACCGGCACATCTGCTGCTCCATGAGCTCCTTCCTCGGGCCCCACAGGAGGCTCTGCAGCCCACGCTTGGCCTCCTGGATGTGGATGCGCTTGATGGGGTCGGGCTGGAGCAATAGCTGGGCCAGGCGCTGGAGGCCGGCTGAATAGATGGAGACGGCAGGAATGGGCGGCAGGTCCACGGCCCGGTACTCCTGCTCTCGTAGAGCAGGGGTCACCTCGAACGGATTGGGCTGGTGGAGCAGCTCGTAGATCAGGATGCCGGTCTGGAACTCATCGAATTTGCGATACTGTGCTGCTGAGACGATCTCTGGCGCCAGGCGGGCGTGGTCCCGGGGGACAGAGTCCTCGGTGCCAGTAGCGCTGCGTTGCTTGGCTTTGGAGAAGTTGCTGATGAGGAGGCGGGGTAAGCGCTGCTGCTGGGGATCAGCAGACGAGGGCTTTTCCGGGGCTTGCGAGGGCCGTCTGTGGGGTACCAGCAGCAGGTTCTCCAGGCAGAGGTCACGGTGGGTCACACCATGGGCCTTTAGATGCTCCAGGCCATTGCACAGCTGCAGGAGCAGGAAGCACACGCGCCGCTCGTACACTTCTGGCTGTGCTCGGTGGAAAGATGCCCATTCCTTGACAAAGTCCGCTGCACTCTGGTGAGGCACCTCCTTTGTGATGACCACCACCCTCTCCTGCTCAGGCGGGACAGAGGCTGGGGTGTCCTCTCCGGGCAGCATGCTCTGGGGAACGCAGGCAATGAAGTGACCACAGTCCTGCTGCAGGTTGAAGTGTGGGGGGATGTTCTGCTGGACACTCAGACCGTACAGATGAGCCTGCTTAGCATCAGATGTCTGCCCTTTACAGATCTATCAGGAGAGAAGGAGAATAGAGACAGAGAAGGAGGGGAGAGAACAAAAAAATTGCATCAGTCTAAAGTGTAACGTGATCATTCTGTCAAACATGAACACACGGCAGCACACGGTGTGAACAGGTGCTTAGCAGTCTTGAGATTTGAACCCCACGGCTCTCTGAACACAGGGCGAATGCCCTAACCACTAGGCACCAGTTCATCCAATCATACACACAGGATGTTATTTAATGTCAACTTTAGAGCAATGTTTCCCAGTGTGGTTTTGCTTCATCCCAGCTCCAAACATTTTTGAAACACACTGTCTAGTACAGGTGTATCTGGGCTGCAGCAAAGAATGTGGACCTTCTAGAGGTCACTGAGGACAAGGATGTGTTTTGTTTTGCAGAACTAGAGATACCAGCCTGATTAGCAAGCCCTATTGTGTCAGTGTGGATCGTTTCCTGCCCCTATCAGACTGTGGCATACAGAAAAAAAGTCGCAGTTTGTCCTGCTGTCTGCCGCATTGCCTGGTGTGTTTTCAGTACTACATCTCATTAGCTGAGTCTGTCCTAAATCCCAGGACACAGGTATAATCCTTCATGTTATAAAAAGGTATGAACTTACAGCACCCCCCCAGAAAATTGTGCGTAAGTCATGGCCCAACAAATGTTACTTTCTTGTCTGACATGCTACACTCGATAAAAAAACGAATATTTTTAGAAAAACAGTTTTTGCATGGTGAAAAATGCACGGATCACTTGTGCACAGATAACAAGGTATTTATGTCTCTTGGTAGATGCAGGGCAGGTATCGGGAAAGTCTTTTGTTTATTATGTAACTAAAACAAAGCTGCTGGTTTTGGCATCGGCAGCTAGTCAGCTCTGCAGCAGAGTGTTCGTATCTGAGGTAGTGACCCAAAGAGCTTGTGCCAAATGATCATACTGTGATGCAGATTCAGGTTACGTGACTGGGCTGTTAGATCAGTATTAGCAGCCCAGTGGCCAAATCCTGTCTGCGTGCACGTCTCTCACGCAATCCCCCAGCACAAAGCTGATGATGCTGCAGAACACAAAAACCCCCTGCCCACTGGACTGCCACACACACACACACATACACACAATACCCCCTCAGCACTCATTCATTCGGCCCACGTTGTTTGTTGTGGGCTGATTAATGGCCAGAGATTTGTGGTGTTGATTTCTTTGATGACAGGTGCCTGTCTGCATGTGTGTGTGTGTGTGTGTGTGAGAGAGAGAGAGAGAGAGAGAGAGAGAGAGTGTGTGGTGTGTGTGTTAAGAGATCCGGTTGCTCCATACAAATGAATCTGCCTAGGGCTAATGCTGCATATTTCTTTCTCTGTCTCTCAGTTTATATTCCTGCTCTATACACACACTGCTACAGGCAGAAGGTCGAAGGTTGTCGGGGATGTGTTACAGTAGCAGACTGAGTCAGCAGTTCACACTGAGAGATGCTCCTCATGTTCACAGCCCTTTCTGCCCTTGACCCTGCCTCTTCATGCCACATCAGCTCACTAAAGGACATTTAAATGCTTCTGAGTCTGACCAGAGGGAGTACGGTCATAAGAGAAGTGAGAGATATATTCTGTAAGTTCAAAGGCGTCATATATTTTGAAAGAACAAAAGTAGCTTTTTTCTAAAACTAAAGACTTTGATGTAGTTTGTAAATGCTGTAGGAGCTCTCCTATATAAAAGCAAAGCTGCCAAAAAAATAGAATACATGTTTTGAATACATAATGTTTGTGACACCACAGATTACGCTTGCACAAACGTCTCCATAGTTGTGGCATTAACATAGGATGCGTACAGCAGCCCCTCGTATTCGGCCTATAGCAATTAAGTCTTGTCTATTCAATCAACAACAGCCTGGCGCAACCCATTAAGCCCACAGCTTTTTAGTTCTGCCCTTACAGCAGTTTAGCCCGCCCACTCCATCTATACAGTTTAGCCTTGTCTATTCAGTGTACAAATATTGTACTCCACTCACCGACCGAAGAGTAGCTACAACAGTCGGCCCCACCCAGTCTAGCTGAAGTCATACAGAGTGTTGTTACAACAGATTGTCGAAGAGCTATCTTTTCCCTAAGGGAATGGCTACAGTCCATGCAATAGAAAGAGGCAGAAAGAAGCCCAGATAAAAACAGAGTACTACTGTAGAATAGGAGCTGCTCTGTGTGTGTATGTGTGTGTGTTGTTTCTGTACTGGCCTGTTACAGCTCCCACATGCTTCATTGGATAAACACGAGTGCAGCCAATTCATAGTCAAAACTTCCCTCTGGGCCACAATATAAATAACACTGTGGCAAGGACAGTGCACACACACGCACACGAACGCACACACAAGCACACACAAGCACACACAAGCACACACACTCCTGTCTGTGAAAACTAAGGCTGCACGATACATATCTCAACTCTAATTGTAATATTGACCCGTCTGGTCATGCAGCTTCAGCATGACTAGGTGCGGATGAACTGGGATGTATATAAACGTTGAGTTTTTTTGTGACAAAACCGAATTCTGTTTTTGATAAATTAGGGCAAACAAGTGTTTTCACATTTAGGCACCGTAAAAACGCCTCCTCACCTTCACAGCGTACATGTTGTTGGCGTCGGAGGCGCAGGAGGCGGAATAGTACACAGCGTCCCCCGCCAGGCAGCTGGCCCTGTTGCAGGTCAGTTTGAAGAGTGACCAGTTGCTCTCGTCGAAGCGCGGCGGGTCCCTCTGGCTGTGGGTGAAATGTTCCTCACACTTCAGCGCCAGCCGCCGCAGCGACTCCGCGTACAGGCCGCCCAGCTTGGAGTAGATGCACTCACGACTGTCCATGTTGCTCAGCAGGGTGTGGAGCTGCAGGGTGGAGCCCGTGGGGTTCGTACCGTGGGTCGCACCAGAGGTTGCGCCATGGAAGGATCCCGGGGACGCTCCATGGGGCGGAGGCAGCATGCTCAGCTGTGGAGATGAGGAGGAAGTGAGGCTCCCCCGGTTGTGCACCCCGAGCCGCCCGAGGGCCTTGGGATGCCGGTGTCCAGCGTCCAGCGAGTCACTGGAGGACGACACAGGCCGCATCTCCGCGGGGCTGGATGGCTGGAGTCCAGTGCCGTTGCCGCTACTAACGTTGGTCTCTGAGCCTCCGAAGGGCAGCCGCGGGCGTGTGCGGGCCACCGCCCTGACACCGCCCTCCCCGGGAGCCGACACGGTGCGGTTCACCAGCTTCTTCTCCGGCAGCGGGGGTGGCTGGAGCTGCCGACCCAAACTGTTGCTAGGAAACGGTTCGGGGCGTGGTGAGCTAGGGGACGATGGCAAGGGGCTGCTGGGAAACGGAGACGGACAAGAGCGGAGAGATGAGTCCTGAACACCTGGAGGACGAAAAGAGAGAGAGCGAGAGAGACAGAGAGAGAGAGAGAGAGAGAGTGAGTGAGAGTGAGAGAGTATTTAAGGTAACTCTTTAGATTATCTGAATAGGGACTTCATAACACAAACACAAATGTGTTCATGCTTAATATTTAAGCATTAAAAGACATATTTATGAACCAGTACTTAAACCAGGGTGTCTGCACATTTTTGATATGCAAACTCAATGACATTTAAGACCATTGCAAGACCACCAGCTTCTCAGAGTACTTCTCATCCTCCAACCATCTCCCATTGAATCTGCATTTACCCGTCTCCCGCTACGCACCAGCTACACACATGCAGCACTATTTCTTCTCTTTCTAAGAATATAAGCCTATAGGGTGCACACTGCCCCAATGACATGCATTGGTAAAAAAAAAAAGAAAATGGAAAAATAGGCTAAAGATGTCGTTGCTTCATTTTGCCCTAGAATTAATTTAATTAATTAAATTCCAGACTTTTCAATACTTTTCAAGGATCCACGGGGACCCTGTAAATACTTAGGAACAGTTTATGCTGATGAATCTGACATAAAAAGTCGTTTACTTCATACAACAGTTTAGTTCATCTTGTGACGATGAGCATAAGCTGTTAATGAACATTAAACTATTTTATTGTTGTTGTCGTTATTATTTGTTGTAAAGTCCTGGTGGCTGTATAAATGGCGCTTCTCCTGCATATTCTGTTATTCTGTATATTGCTTTACAAATGTAGTGCTAGTGTATGAACTACATATCTATATGTACCCTTTTCTTACTCTCCGTTCTTTCTCTCGTTCTTCAATAGTTTCCACCTAAATCCTAAATAAATGATGCTGCGATGTTTTGACAGTGCTGCAGCTCCACAAGTTTCACAGCTTAGTGAACTGAACTGAGAGTGAGAGAGAGGGAAAAAGAGAGAGTGAGCCAGAGTGGGCAGGGGTGGAGGTAGCTCAGTGGGTAGGACACTTGCCCCCAGACCAAGAGGTCATGGGTTCAGCACCACCATTGGGTCCCTGAGCAAGACCCTTAACCCCAAGTTGCTCCAGGGAGACTGTCGCCCCCTGTAGGTAGGGAATGGAAGTCGCTTTGGATAAAAGCGTCTGATAAATGCCGTAAATGTAAATGTATTTGATGACAAACTAATCGAAATGGTGCTGAAATTACACAAGCGTCACCCATTCCAATGTGGGTCACTGGACGGCTGATTAGATCTGTTATAATCGCTGACGTTTTAAGACTGATAGCATTCATCCCCCCCCACCCCCCCTTTCCTTTCTCTCTCTCCCAAAGAAAAATAAAGATTCATATCCAGGAAAAACAGATGAACTGATAATGGAGTTAATGCAATCACACCTCAAATTCCTCTCTCATGCGCGTTCCTTACTGTCACTTCACCAACCGTGCAGTGATGTATGGTGCTTTCGACATAAAGGCCAGACGGATTCTCCGAGTACAGACAGACTGCCTGCCTCCTGGTGTGTGCGAGTTACTGTTTAACCGAGAGAGCGGCGTGTGTGAATATGCCACACTCCCATGTGCGTCTCTCCCACGTTCCCTTTCTCAAACGACGTGACCGCCACTGTGCGTTAGATTCACTCACAGTGACGATCACATGGGGCCTTGTCAAGTTTCTCAGTCTCAAAGCATTCTTGCTCTCTATCAGTTGAAGAACGACAGGCGCAAAGATCCTTGTGGAAAGTGTAGTTTGGCGGAGCTTTTAAACACCTACTTTTATGGAGAAAAAAAATATTCAAGCACGGGGAACATAAAGAAGGTAGGCTGCATGAGGAACTAAAGCACGAGACTCCATCAGAGCTGAAGTGGAGCAGAAAGAGAACCTTTCAAATGAACTCGCACTGTGAACACAAAAAGAACTCTTTCTGTTGGTCCACATTTTGGAGCACTTCTAGAGGACTGAGTTTGGTTCCTTTAAAGAGCACTATACGTGCTCTTTATATGTGGAGACACGACAAATTTATGAATTCTTGACCGTCACACATATCAGTTATTGACCTATTTGACTCGCCAACCGAAGCAGGCTGTGCAGCAGGATGGAACTGCAATCTAGTCCCCACCCTGCCAGATAATTTCTTTCTGTATAAACAACGGAATGCCAGAGGTGGGAACAAGTCACTGGGCTGCAGATGACAAGAAAGTGAGGATCCCTATAAGTATAAGGTGAATGTGACTCATTCTAATATTATAACATTACAGTTTGTTATTTTTCTTCTCACATCATTAAATACTAAGTATCTTTTCAAGGTACAGTATGTTTCCCACATGCATCTGTCTGCAAAATCCAGTAAAATGGACTATTATAGTGTATACAAATTGTTATTGATTTGTAGCAGAACTAAATAGTATGCAAATCCCCATGCATTTTAATCAAATCAAGTATTAATTAAAACTGCCGGTGCAGAGGAATCAGGCCAGAGGTAATGCAGATCTGGTCCAGATGTGAATTGAGGATAATGGATGTGCCCACAAACTGGGCCATGTGAGTAAAGAAATCACGGGGAGCTGAACTGATTCTGGTCCAGTGCTCGTCCTAATCATTACATGTGATGGATCCTTATTGGTCCTGGCCCATGCGCCTAATCTGGGCCAGATCATTTTTACTTTCTGGGCAGGTAACTGAAGAAAACTACCATGTGTGCCCTTTCCACCCAAATGTATTGTGGTTATTTTGCGGTGCGGCCTCTAGGAAGCTGGATGTGGTATAAAATGCTTTGCCGCAGTTCCCCGTGTTTTACGCTCATTTCACGCATCACAGTGCTGTGGGCTTGTTGTGTAAGTTATCCAGTGTGTTTAGTTGATTATTGTTAACCTCAATGTTCATGTCAAAACCAGCTCAATCCTTTGCCCTCAGCTTATTGAGGGCAGAGAGAGAGACACAGAGAGAGATAGGGAGGGAGAGAGAGAGAGGGGGAGGGAGAGAGAGAGAGAGAGGGAGAGAGAGAGAGAGAGTGACAGAGAGAGAGAGAG
>JBBPDC010000023.1:1374107-1388446 GCA_037974485.1 Hemigrammopetersius urotaenia
CAGGGAGAGACTGCCCCCTGTAGTTAGGGATTGGAAGTCGCTTTGGATAAAAGCGTCTGATAAATGCCGTAAATGTAAATGTGCTGTTCACACTGTGTGCTGTGGTGTGTTCACGTATGACAAATGGTCACTTTCACGAAATGATCGGCTGTTTCCTTGAGACAAGTTCTATTACTGGATTCTGTGTGAGCAGAAATCGATGGTGGGCTAAAGTCTGTAACTCTGCGGTTTCATAGTGGAGTGATAATGTAGGTGTTTCCAATAAAGTGGCCAGTGAGTGCACACTCCATTCTGGAAGTGGAAGGTCATAATTTTTGTCCACGTCTGAGTGCATTAGCAGACTAAAATACTAAAGGTTGCTCTTCCAAAAAAAGACGGCTCGTGGTTGGTTCCACTTGACATTGGACCGTCTTGTTTAAACACGGTAAATATGAACCGAAGCCACAGTGACACACTTTATATGCTGCTAGAGACATGGTTTCCCGTGAGTCACACACACTTTGTGTATAAACAGACGCGATCTCAGACAGCTTGTCTACTTCTGTTTACCCTCCGACTGCGTAAACAGTGTCAGAAAGAGAAATCCACAGACGACGTGACAATAAAAGACGTTTTAATTTGGACGTGCTGAAGTTTTGAGCAGTGTGGGGACATGCCTAATTTCTGTTGGGACAGATTATATTGTACCTGCAACTGTGACGCTGTGGACAACACCATAAAAGGCTCTGCAGTGATACAGCAAATGTTCTGTTAAATTTGTAATAAAACACCACAAAACTACACACTCCACTCTGGAAAATACACACTATGCTTCGGTTGAGCTGCAACACCCTCAGGGTCGTCACTTCCCATTTCGCTTCTATATTAGATAACATAGTGCCCTTTACACGCTTTACACTTATTTTCCAAATTATGTACATTTGTTCAATAGGTGAAGAATAATGACCAATAGTACAGTGGGTTTTACACCAGGTGGGCCGGATAAAGACGACTAGGATACGATCTCTGGCCAAAAGGCACGTTTTTGTAAAAGAAACTAAAAACGCTGCTTGATTTTGTAGAAGGCTCTGGAACTCACTACCATCCGACCTCAGAAACATCAATTCACTATTAGACTTTAAATCCACACTCAAAACCCATCTGTTCAAGCGTGCTTTCTCGCTCTGATGTCTGTAATTATTATTATCATTATTATTATTATTATTATTTCTGTTTTATTTAAATTTTCTTTACGGTTCGTAGCACTTGTTTTATTGTATGGTGTCCTTGTGTGCCAGAAAGGCGCCTTTAAATAAATAAAATGTATTATTATTATTAAATTCAATTTAGTTCACGTCACGCTTTCCATTGAATTACTTTTTCACTTCGTTTTTCTATTTCCAGGAACCATCACGTTGAAGCAACAGTGTTTGCCTTTTGTCACTGTTTACTAATTATATGTTTTTTAATGAAGAGAGAAACTAACGTAAGACAGCACAAGAAAGCGGCACTCACGAGAGCGACACAGGTACTATATTACAGGTAGGAACGGGCATTTGAAGTACTTATGCTATGTGAATTTTTGTTTTTTTTTAAAATGATTAGCATATTCCCAACAAGAAAACAACTAAAAGGCCCTAAACTGATGTGTTGAGACAAATATCTATATCTACATTTATATAAATAATTTAGCACACAGTGACCGAAGAGGAAACCTGATTCCAGATCAGTTGCAGATGACAGATAAGATATTAAAAAGTTACACACTGAGGGCTGGGATTTATAGCCTTGGAGCCATTACATAAGACACTTATTAATCTATGAGAAGAATGGAGCTCATTGTGGAAGGGTCATGTGAAAACTGATGCGTGTGCGTGCGCACACACACACACACAATAAAAAAAAGTAATAAAGCACCTCCTTCATATTAATCACCCGCTAGCTCAACTGGAGCAATTATGACCCTTATTCTAAAGGCCTATTTAAGTATAGTGGAAGCCCTATGTGTGGCCACAAGGTCCAATGGCCTTGCACGAGGCATGCACAGACAAGGATCCACCTCGATATACAAAAAACTCTACTGTAAGGTACTGTAGTCATTTGGGCTGGCTCTGATACTTACACAGTGGTGAGTTTTGTTCAAATGAATGCCATTAATAGGCATGTACTCAGTTCCAAAACTTCTGGAGTATATTTTTCACCCTTAAAATCACCCTTGCTCTGTCGTTTCATCAATGATTAAATCTGCATCTTTCCACTATATTCTCCCTCTTTTCCCCACTTTCCACACATCCCTGTGTGCTGCCAACTCTGAAATCTACCCATCTCAGCGGCAGGCAGTGTGTGTATGCATCCAGACATGCCCAGAGCATGTTCAAGTCAAGCACGGTTCACAGCCTTTCCAGAGTCGGCCGGATTCAGCCGGTTCCAGTGTTCCGGTATCGCTGCTGTTAGGGGGGAAACCTGTTCCCGCATCAGTGCGTCTAGATCGATTCCGCCAGCCGCTCCTCGCTCTCCCTCAGGAAGGGGCAGAGATGCCGCAGGAACTTTTTGTAATCAGAAACCTGCGAAGGAGAACTGTTTCTTTCTTTCTCCCTCTCTCTCTCTCTCTCTCTCTCTCTCTCTCAGTTCTCATGCCTTTATGCCTCACAATGAAAGTCCACTCTGGGCTGCCAGCCATGTGCCTGGCATTCCCGGTGCCAGGAAGAGCCTGCCAGTCCAGGAGTTGGGACCGCCAGAGAGGACGAGAGTGTTAGGAAAATACCTTAGGCGGGAAAAAAAAGAAGCGTGATTCCGGCCAAACAGACAGTTAGGAGGAATGTGACCTCTGAGGTCAACAGAAAGTGTCGATTAAGGGTTAAAGGGTCTAACAGCCTTAATTAGTACACATTAGCATACAAAGGCTGCTGTCGATTAATGGATTTCACTCAGGTGGTCTGGAACTTCTGTTCGGTTCTTGAATGAAGAACCAGAATGCAAGTCGTTACTATGGGGGTGGGTTACGTGTAGGGAAAGGACTTTCCACGATACTGTAAACAGCAAGAAGAGCACGCCGTGATCCAGACATGTAGTCCAGAAGAACCACTGGAAAGGTCAGAGTGGAATGATGGTCGGGATTCACAGCGGCGTGAAGCAAAATTACGTAGCTCCTGTGGTCAAGAAGCAATATGTTTCATTGAAAAGGGCACACGCATCAATTCCAAACCCACCATCAGATGAAGAACCACTAAAACATAAAGAAATACTCCACACAAGTCAAAGATGGCGCCTCTGAAATGCAAAAAAATAAATAGAGATGGACATGGACCTACCTCTGTAGGAGACAGCAAAGACGTCTGAGATTAACGGTAGCGGCATCATGCTTTTAGGCACTTCCGTCCACATGCAACCCAGTTGCAGCCCACTCCGCGGGCGAGTATTTTAAGTCTCTCGTCCACAAATAAAGCAATGATGGCGTTTACTGCCGCGTGTTAAAATATCCGGATCTTGCAAATCACAAGCTGGGCTCTGAACAAGACCTTCATACCTAGCAACTACATGCTATCTTTTCTCTTATGCCTGTGAAGGGAGGGGTGTGGGGGTGTGTGGAGCAGGTCCTAGGGCATGGAGGGGCTTGGACAAGAAGCAAATGCCAGGGGCAAAAATCTGCCCAATTGTATTTCTCCAGAACTTTCTTTGCTCATGCTACCGCTGGTGAAAGAGGTCACTCTGAGGGGTCTGATGCAAAAACCAGCCGGTCCGAACAGCCGACAGACCATTGAGCATTACGACATCTGCCACTGCTCTAGCGTTGGTTGATGTGACAGTTTTCCTCGCAGAATGATCTCAGCTTCTGCAGTTGCTGATGGGGAAAACAGATTTCTTCCACCATCTGCTTCTTCAATGATTCATCAGGCCAAAAAGTGCTTGCTCATAGCTCAGCCTGCACCACTTTGGTTGTGACTGGAGGCCAATCTAGAGAATACAGTGTTGCTTCTAGCATTTTTTTAAAGCTTTCTTTAAATGAAGATAAGAAGGCACACATTGTGGAAATATTTTAGAGGTTAAGACAAAGATGGTACATCGTAGGAAACCCTTCAAGTTGACCTCACGATCGTCCACTCCTGCAGGAGCTAGCATCTGCTGTTTGTTGTCAAAACACGACGGGGGTGGGGGGCGGTTTTTGGCATTTTCAGACGCATTAGCGCAGACCGGCGAAGGCACAATAACAGCAAAATAGCCGAAAGGAGATCAGTCGATCGAAAAGGCGAGTCTCTGCATGTCTGGGCACGATGGTATTTTTATCTGCAGCATGCTAGCTGTGTAATAATAGGGGGCAGATGTATCACCGTGCTAGTATTACAACACAAATAAGGGCCCATATGAAACAGGATCAGCAAAAGTTACTGGGCACTCACTTAAGAGCCTCTACTTCATCCACAGTTTTAGCCTTTAAAGCTTCAGGTATCTGACGGATGGCCCTTCAGGGGCGAACAAGCGTGGAGGGTTCAAGTCGATATGCTTTGGCATAATCTTGTTGTACTTTAGTGAGCCATACAATAAGAAAAATAGGCCTCGGCAGCTGAGACCCTACACAGCCTTCAGCTCCCAGAACGTCACGGCTCATCAGCCCCCAAGAGCAGAGGAATGATAATACGTAACTGCCAACGTCTTGGTCCTGGAGACAGATTACAGGCTTGTCCCAGGTTAGAACAGGCTTCTGTTTGGGGAGCCTGGATACCATCTCCAAACACACCACTGCTGGCCGTGCACCTTAACTCTCCTTCAGGCAGCTAGGCAACAGTGGAGAGGAATTCACAGTTGTATTTTAAATGTAAACATGCCCACCTAAGCAGAGGTTTATTTTGCAATGGTCACTCGGTTGAGTGGCATTCCGGCGCATCCTTGTCTGCTTGAGTCATCCAGAGTAAGAGAAAATAAAACTCTGTCTCCAAGTCAGGGTAGTTCAGCATGCTCAAGCAATGATGATCAGTACGCCTTCTGACAAAATTAAATGGATTCGGACCATCCAGTGCTTTTTTTAAGCAGTTGAATATTGTTATAACTCTCAACAACTCTAGTTGTAAAACTTATTCAGAAGCAGGCAGATGGCAACAATAAAACAATAAAAAAAAGTGATAACCAGGATATTCTGGCCCACTTTGTTTAGACATTGAGAATGAAAAGGACACTACTACTAATGGAACGAGCAAATAGAAATTTCTAACGGAACAAAGAATTCATTCAGACAGATTCCAGCATGGCTTAAACTGTACCGAGGCCCCAGAGTTGAGGCTGATACGAGCAAAATAATCCGCCAAAGAAAAAAGATAGCATGAGAAAGAGAGTGAGAGATAGATAACGGGCTTGCCTTGCTGGAAACAAACAAGGGGGCATGTTGTGCATCTCGGTGTGTGTGTGTGTGTGTGTGTGTGTGTGTGTGTGTGTGTGTGTGTATGCCTAAAAGAAGCACGGGGCTTACACACTACAGTCAGATGATCGGCTTTTAAACAGAGAAAAGAGAAAGAGAGAGAGAGAGAAACAGCGGGGGAAGTGCTTTTTCATTTAAGGCTGAGGCTTAAGAGTAAGACTGTACCTGGTGTCAAGAGACATAATGCTAAAAGACTCTTGGTGTTGCCTAAATAGCACAATTTCAGCTAATTTTTATCTAAACAACTGTTTCCAGCATAAAAATTCCTAGATGTTTATCTTTGGTAACCCAAGACAAAAAATCTTCAATAAAAGACTCATTATTGTCAGTGAGAGCACTAATGTTTCAAATATCAAAGATGAAATGGCAAAATGTATTAATATCTATGCAAAGTTTGAGCTTCCAGATTCTGGACATGACCGCCAGCACTAAATAAAAGGACTCCCACGGCACAGAACTTGCGCTTACCTGTGGTGTTTTTTGGGAGGCGGTGGAGGAGGCTTGGGATCAGTGCTGGCCGCAGTCCCTGATGAAGAGAGCTCTGGGGAGACAGCAAGCGGAGCTGGGTTTGTGTTGGCTCTGGCCAGCATGCTGACACTCTGTGTGTCCTCTTGGGCTCGGACGTCTGCCTGCTTCTGACTGGTGCTATTGTTGCCATCGGTGCCTGGCATGGAGTTGCTCTCGCCATTCCCCGAAGGGTTCCATTCTCTTGCCTTTGAACCCCAGACAGCGGGGGCATTGATGGAGTTGCTGGACCAGACACGAGGGCCTACCTCCTGGGCAGCACCCTGCTCAGACTCCCACTCCTCATCCACCTCCTCAATACGACCCTCCAGGCTCCTGGAGGCACTCTGGAGCTTCTGCCACCGGTCTAACTGAGCACCTGCAGGGGTGTCGACCTGAGGTGGCTTGGAGGTTACTTCTTTGGGGACCAGAGTCAGGTGAAAACTAAGCTCAGGGAGAGGAACCGGGGACAGGCTGGAGGTGCCCAGTTTTGGAGACCGAGAGTTCCTCTTGGGGGGAATGGGTGGGCTGGACTGGGGCTTGGTCTGGAGAGAAGGTGAGGAATTCACAGTGGTCGTGTCTGTGTTGGCTGGAGAGGACGGCCAGCTGAAGGCCGGCCTGGAGGGGTCGTCGGGTGTTGTGGGACTGAAGTGAAGCCACTGAGTGCTCACAGCAGAATCAGGGCTGCTCAGGTAGAAGGTGCGGTTGTTCTCTTCTGTGTGGGCGGCCATGACGGTTATAGTTGCCCTTTGGCTTTCCACACCGCTGCTGATCTCCAGGTCCACTTGCTGAGGTTTGCCGTGGGTCTGCGTGCGCCGTTTCCGTTTAGTGCTTTCAGCATAGATTGGCTCGTTGTCTCCTTGCCCATTTGTACGTGCTGAAGACGAGGGACTCTCGGGACCACAGGGATGGAAAACATCTGTTCCATTCAGTGAGTCTGTGCTGCTGCGGTACGAGCACGAGTCCGACAAGCTGATGTTTCGGGAATCCGGGGTTGCCGCAGGTGATGAAGAGGCGCTCGACAGCTCCTTGTTCACGCAGTCCACCCCGTTCCCTGGGATGCAAGTTATGGCTGCAATTCCAAGAGGAGCTTGCATGTCCTGCACAGGAGACCCTAAGTTCATGACCCCTCCGCAGGTTCCCGAAAACTTTCTTTGTGCTTGATTGTGAATGATCAAATCTCGGGGACCTGTGTAAGTGCTCTTGGACGGTTTGGACACGTGTGGCCTGTAGGGGTCACCGTTCCCATTTTCCTTTAGGCTGTGAGGGCTGCAGCCATCCTCCTGTGTCACGAAGACATTGCTGGTTATCACAGAGTCTTTGGCCAAGCCAGTTGGAGAGAGCATGCTTGGAGAAAATCTGCTAGGATAGTCCAGCTTGCCAGAGGTGCTGTTCTGCAGCACTGCTTCCCTCAGTGCCTTACCACAGCCATTGCTGTCTATGTATAGAGGAGCGAGATCCAGAATTTTCTTCAGTCCAACAGGGCTCTTCTGCGTCTCCTGTAACACAGTGCACATCCCAGTCAGCAAGTACATTGCACAGGATTTACAGGGAAATAATAGAGGTGGGGAAAAAATATCAAAATATCGATATAATCGAAATATTTTTCAGCACATTGCAATATCTACATATACTAAGACAACATTGCTCTAGATAGGCTCTAGATATCATTTTGCATCATTGAGGATCAAAAAGGATTTAAATGGGAAGATTCATGTGAGTAATTCTCCTTGAACATTATATTCCATTTTTAATATGAAATAAATAAATAGAATGTTTGCTGCATGCAAAGAATTGCAACATCATATCATGGCCCAGAGTATTGTGTCATTGCCTCTATGAGAGGTACTCTAGTAAATAAGTACCTTACTGTGAGAAAGACACATTATAATCATTGTGGGCTTGAGATATCTATCTTAATGAAAAATGTGGCTTGGTAAAACTCCCCCTCCCCTGAAGTGACCCAGCTGTTGACAGCTCAGGAAAATAGTCTGATTATCTAGTTACTTTCAAAAGCATTCCAACAGACTGAACCACATTTAATAATAAGTGAGACAGCTGTGGAAACCACTTCAATCATTTTCTCCAGTTGTTCCTATGATGTGATTAATGTTACCCACATGAGTTTGGCTGTAATGAGTCACGGAGCTCAGAAAGGCCATTAAAACATGCCTGGTGTCGCCGCATCATACAGCAGTCTGCTCAGGTACTTACACCAACCATGAAAACACCATATTTCACTAAATGAGTTTCCTCTGTTGTCAGGAGAGCTTGTTAGGCAGGTGCTGGTGCTGAGCAGGAATAGCAAAAACATGCAGACACTGTATGTTGGTTTTGCAGGCTAATAAATAAATCCAACCAAGGAAAATGAACACAGGTATTTATCCTTTTCAGCCTTTTGGTCTCAGGGAGTGGTGGCTAGTTAATATTCACTTTGTAGAGAGTATAGAAGTATTTTATGCGATTCTATTTCCACATTAATTGTGGAAATCTTTGACAAATAACACAAATTAACCTCCCTACTGACCAAATACTGCTGATAACAGAAGCCACCAGGTAGCACTGAGCAAATTAAACGGTTCTAATGGCTTATTATTGTCAACATTATAAAACTGAACAGATGGTCAGCAACAGCATCTGTATTCGTATTGTCGCCAGCATCTGTTTTGGAACTGGTCCTTGCATATTTAATTAATACACTTTGGATTCGTTTTTGGGATTTCCTGTCTATTTGGGCCTAAAAATATACCTTACAATTTAAATTACTTTGAATATATTTTTATTTTAATTTCCCAGCAGGTCCACTGTAGAGGCCAACAGGAGGATTTTCAGGTGAAAATAGACCTGAATTTAGAAAATGAAAAAAGTCATATTAACCCAAAAACACGTTCAATTTGATCAAAACAGTACAATTCTGTATCACTCCTCTGTTGCTTGTTGCTTGCATGGACAACAAATCATTTTAGAATTTCAGTCCAACAATTATTAGTCCTAGAACCTCCTCTGGATAGTTTAGCTGTGATGGTCCTGGTTTTCTTTTGGGTTCTGCAGAGGAACATCTTGCATTTGCTGCTACTCATGTATGTCCTGCCATTGCAGTCCTTGTTCCAGCAGGCAAACCCTCACAGGAGCATCACTGGAAAGCCCAGGATCTCCTCTACAGAACACTATAGGACTTGATGGGGTCTCTTCAAATACTGAAGGAAGATACAGGTGAACAAAATGTCCACTATGAAGGACATAATTGAATGGGCCGGGTCTCAGGAGGATATACCAGAATGCCATAAAAAGTTTTGACTGGGATGAAAAAAAGGCTTGACCTCTAATTTGGGCCATTTTCGTCACTTACTTGATCTGTGTTCATGTTGACATCTGTGGTGGTTTCGGTGGAGTCTGTGTTCATCATTGTCGGCCGGACGGCGATGGTGGGTTTGCTGTATGGAGAGGGCGACGCGCCCCCATCCTCCTCGTCCCCGCCCACGCTGGTCCTGGCGCAGATGCTTCGGCAGCCACTACCGGCCTGGTCCGGCTGCGTGTGGGCGCTGCGCGGGTGGAAGCAGTTCTTACACGAGCCAGGTTTCCACACGTGCTCTGCAAACTCGCCACACGCAGACATTTTAACAGGACCCTGAACGCGCCCCTGCCCAGGCGAGGTCTACCAGCGTTTCACTGCCAGGTGGCACCAGCGGAGCAGAGCGTTGTGCATCTGGGCTCTGCGAACAGGAGCGAAGGCAGATGACCTGAGGGAAGAAATGAAAGCTGGTCATGTATCTCACCTTATTAAAGATTAATCAGGTTAATTTAGAGGAAAACAATATCATGTTCACGGTAACACTAGTGACTATTTCCCCCATTTTACCCCTGGTTGTGATGCCAGCACTCATGAACCTTTTAGGTCATCTGGGTCTTAAGACTTTCAGCATGTGCTTTAATGACTTTTATAAAAGTAAAAGAAACCATTATGGTGGCAAATCTGCTCCTAATACCAGGGAAGCCTGAGTGTCGAAGCCGAATACTTAAATATGCTTTAAAGTGTGAGTTATGCTAACCAGGCCTTTTCAGTATAAATCTAGAAAGAAATTAAAATGCATTGATACGTGGCGATGTTTTACGCAAAAACGTTTCACTTATTTCAAAAGCAGCCAGATTTAATGTTAGCTGTATTAGTCAGCACTAAGCTGTCCACAGAATTTCATAAAACGGAAATTTGAAGCTTTTATGACAAACAAAGGGATGATGTTCCTAACGCTAATTATTAAACAAAGATTTCTTATGTTGAGGGGTCCTCAGATGTGAGGTGCTATTAGTTATTCACAGGACAGGCCTACCGACCAGCATTATGACCGGCCGTCACTGCTTTGAGGCGTCAAACCAAGGAACTAATGCAGGAAAATCACAATTAGACACGTTTGGACAACTTTGTTCTGCAGAAAGGAACTTTAACTGGAAATTGCTAGCAAGCACAGTTTAAGCAAAACTGTTCAAACTGTGCAAATATGGAATTATTTCAGTACTCTGTGGTCCCATTTTTTTCTTGTAAATTTAACACAAGAATACAAACACAAACACACACGCAGACACACACACACACACACTTCTTGAGTGGGAAAGTATTGGCTTATGTAAGAGACTTTGGCTTACCCGATCAGATAAAGTACCTTACACCCACCAGCCACAGCCAAAAGCCATCCGTTAGCCTAAACTCTCAATCCTCTTTCAGTCGTCACACAGGATGCATTCATTTAGAAAACTCTGCTCCACTCAATTCAACTCAGATCAACTGACCTATCCATTTCCTGCCCTCTAATGTGCTCTTTAATAGCTATTGTTGCGTAAGCAAATATTAGGAAAATCCAGGAGCTAATCATTCTACTACAAATTACTCAGATTAACTCAACACAGTCTAACTTCATTTATTTAACTCAACTCAGTTTAGCGCATTCAGCTCAAATGAATTCGGTTCAGTTAATCTCAGCACAACTCAGCTGTGCTCAGCCCAACTCAACCTCAGGACAATTGCAACCGTTTAAAAAAGTTAAAAAGGCGTAAAAGTGCATATGATTGTCCCATGCATCTACTGACTGATTGACTGAAAAACCGCCGACCTTACACAGGCCCTGAAAGGGTGCCAATGATTACCTTGCTAGACATTAGAAGGCAAAAGTAAGACCAGCAGTTGTTCATTAGTCTCTGAGTGATTCTTTCGTGCATGATTTCTCCCGGCCGGTTAAAGTTTCACCGCACTTATGAAAGATTATCTGCACACCGCCACCCAAAATCAACCAAATGAAGCTAAAAAAAAAAGGTGACCTATTAATGGGTTCAGTGCCCTGCCTGAAAGTGACATGCCCACAGAGGATGAATGGCCCTCCCCATGTCAGTAAACCATTAACCCTGCCAGCGCTGACATTTCTGTTGTCAACATGTCATTTGAACAGAGCAGCGCTCTCTAAGTCGCCTAATCAGTCGTAGCACTTTTAATTGCATACCAAGACTGGGTCAGTCAAAAAGGTGTGTGTGTGTGTATATGTATGTGTATGTGCATGTGTGTATGTATGTATGTATGTATGTGTGTAGTGTGAGTGTGTGTGTGTGTGTGTGTGTTTGTACCATTGTGCACTGGGCACTGAAGTGGAAGACACATAATAGACATCCAAACAAACAGACAAATTCAAACCGAGATGTAGATAGATGGATAAAACTACAGATATACAAACAAACACCCTGTGTTTTTTTCCCAGGATTCTCAAATTAGAGGTCCTGGGCTTTGACCCTGCGACCATCAGGGTGCGTGGTGTGGAATTCGGAGCGCTTTCTCATGTCCTAGCAGAGAGGCAGAGGATCCTTCTCTGGAATGACTGGTATGCATGTGGGGTTTGTGGTGGGGGGGGGGTCACACCATGGTGAGCTTCACACCGCAACAGTGTCCAACCTTGTCCCCTCACACATCACGCACACACCCCGCAGCGCGAAAACTCACACACTCCCGTTTCTGTTCCTGCCGGGGGTCCGACGACTGAAGCGATGCGGAGGGTCACTACTGTCATTTTTTTGTACTTATTATAATTAAGAAGTATTGTTACATGCCACACTGAAAACAAATAAATAATACAATAAATAAGTTGAATTAAAATGACTTGATCTTGTTTATTCATGTTGAAATCAATTTGTAGACTTAAACTGAAATTAATCTAAACTAGCAACTTGTTTCCATTCCTTTAAACGTTTTTTTAACCTTTTAAGTTCTATAAGTGCCAGTATTCAAATACTGACATTATTATTTGGCCATTTCTTCTGTTTCATCGTAGGAAGAAGGGAGAAACTACAAACATACCAGCGGAATGTCATATATAATGCCGATTAACTGACGAGGCAGAACAAACCACAGGTAGCTCTTGTGCAGATTTTATGCTAACTAAGCTAACTAGTCTACGTTTAGGTTTACAGTATTTAGCAGACGCTCTTACTCAGCACAACACACATCTACGTCTAACTAATGTTAGCCAGGTTAAGAAACAATAAAGTCATTTTTGGACAGACCGAGGCCCTGAGGAGAAAATACCTCATGTAGAAAACAAGTTCTCCTTGCCATCCAACGTTGTACAGGATAGCTATGTTAGCTCATTAGCTTCCTCTAGCGCTCATCCCGCATGAAACCTAATGTTTTTTTTTTCTGGGATATACTCTTAAGAAAAATGATGTCACACAAAAAACATAAGCCTACAGCCTTGTGCACCTTCTGATACTGATTAAATGCAAACATTGGTTCATGACCTCCACAAAATCAAAATAAGTAAGAATGCACACCCTTGGTGAATCTAAAGCAGCTAAACTGCTTCTTACTCCATGAAGTTCTCTCTTTCCTTGTATGTGCTGCACTTGGCAATTAAAATTTTTAATTAATGCTGACCTAAAAGTGAGTTTTGTGCCTAGTTTTACATGAGAGACAATGTATTTCATACTCTATTGTTCACACTGGCCTTTCCATGCTAGCTGCTGCTAAGTAACTAAGTTCTACCATTAATGTGGTGCACTGGTGTACTTTTTCTGTTGACTTCAGGCTCTAAATGTTCTTGTCCATGTTTAGCCCAGCACTGGCTCTGTGGGAATAACGAAGAAACCCACTGCATTGAGTTCCAGCAGATACAGTGGGGAGTAGGAACTGAAACTGGGAGCAGCACTTTACCTTTGTCCTCAGGCCATGTTTTCAGTTTCGTCACAGGAACCTGATTCAGGTTATGAGGCAACACCACCCCACCCATCAAATACAGCCCTACGACCAGATCAAATAAATCACCGGCATTCCTGACGCCGGCCGCCAGCAAACACAGGCTTTGCCGCATTGTTTCTTACAACGGCAATGTGCGCTCAAGCACCGTGGGTAGCTTCCCCTTCCACACCACTGTCTGACATTGCAACAGTAGTTTAGATGGGTTTTAAAAAATGAGGCCGGACTTTTGAGCAGCTATGAGTCATCTCGAGGAAGCGCAGATGGATTTTTGATACTGTTTTGAAATCCCACCAGTTGACAGCAGTTCATTCTATTGTGAACTTCAGTACACTCACAGTTTACTGTCTGCGGCCACTGTGGTCTAACTCATGTTTACATCCAGACGCACATTTCCCTCCAGCAGTTTATGAGCAAAAACCTCCTGACTGCCCACTGGAGGTGTCAGGGTCTGAACCAGAAACTCCTCACTGCTTCTTGGTTGGGATACATTGTTCTACACTGGTTCTAAGCTCGAACAATGATTGTAGTAGTAGTGGTAGTGAACAAACACTCTTAAAAACAGAGGCTCCTACATGGCTCTTGTATTTGAAAAAAATGTTCTGCATTCTTGCGAATACAGGTTCTTGTCTTAAACAGAAGGTTCTACACTCTTTTGTTCCCAAAAGTCTCTTGTCTTAGACAGAGAGTTCTACACTCCTGAAATTAAATTTCCCTTAATGGTTGTCGGCTTGGACAGAGGGTTCTACACTCTGACAATAAAAGTTCTACAGTCCTTAAGTGGTTCTTAGCCTGAATGGATGGCATGTGTTTTCTGGAAACTATGCCAGAATCTTGCTTCGAACCAAGAGAAGGAACGTTAATCAACTCTGGGACCTCATTAAGCATTTTATTCAAACATCCGCAGCTCAGTCAGACATGCCATGCTGAGGGTTTGCCCAGTGCCTCAAGCTGTCTGAAGGAAAAATGGCCCAGGAAGGGTTAACTGCCCAAAACAGCCCCACCGTGTTTGCTCAGGGCCAGTTTGCTCCCGCTGTTAGACTCTCTGGCTGCAGGTTTGACAAGTCAATAGCTGAGACAAGAAAAGGGTGAGGCTTCTGTTACACCAACACTCAGCAGCTGACAACACCCCCGAACAATGAAGGGGCTTTTCACCTCAAGACGTGGTTTAAAGGAACATTCTGGCATGCTCCAGGGTCGGGGGGGGGGGGGGGGAGG
>JBBPDC010000023.1:1447607-1460280 GCA_037974485.1 Hemigrammopetersius urotaenia
GAGACTGCCCCCTGTAGGTAGGGAATGGAAGTCGCTTTGGATAAAAGCGTCTGATAAATACCGTAAATGTAAATGTATATATGCGTGTGGTCACAGAGCAAAGCCCAGTAAGAATGATGTTACCCCACCTCCCCATGCAAAACTAATCCCGTTCACATAGTCCGGGATTAGATAAAGAACTGGAGGAGGAGCTGAGTAACAGCCCATGAATGTGTCCAACCTTCTAAAACACACTCCACCATCCTCTCAACTATTAAGGTCTTCTCTCTGAGTGTTGTCTCGTGTGCATGATTTGTAGAGGAAGTCTGCGCACCCCCCCCATGCCACCCCCGAGGGATCCAGATATAGGAAGTAGCAGTCGACTTTCTGTTGCCACCTCAGACCACAGCAGATTTGATAGGAGCTCATCCTGTCCCATCTCTTTTGCTTAGTTACTTTCATTTTACAACATGTCGTCGTCCCCCCCCCCGCCACATTTGTGCTGTTTCGAATCAAATATTTTTCGATTCTGCAGGCAAGATGAAATGAGTACAGATAAGGCGGTACCTCCGTTTTCGTTTTTTTTTTTTTTAATGTTTGCTGCAGGCAAAACACAATGTCATATTTTCCTAGCTTCTCCTTGCTCTGAACTCCTTGCCTTTGCATCCCAAGCAGTTATGAATCGAAGCACTTTGTGTAGGAACCCGCTGACGCTGAGGCACGCAAAAATGCTGACACATATCGCATATCCCCCTTTTATTTATTTAATTTTTTTAGAGCCCCTTGGATATTCACCCAGACGCTAGCTCTGCTGCCAGCTCCCTCTGGGCGTTTAGATGTCCCTGTTTTTCCAGGACGTCAGAATGCCCAGTTATCATGTTTTATTGTCCCTCGAAGTCGACAGCATAGCTGCGAGATAACCTAGACATCTAGACTGGCCCCCTTTTCTTTCACCCTGTTAGAGCTAGACGCCATGTGCACAAATTCTTCCAGCCTCGCTGCTGTGAATGGAAAAATCCAGCGTTGTATGGAGAAGCCTGTTCCCTTGGAGGCCCTGGGCCCAACCAGGACAAGGCTTCCTTTCAGAGGGAACAGGAGTGGTCTTGTGGGGGAAGAGAGATCCACTACGTTTGGTTCCTCTGCTCTAGAGAGGTGCTGGTTTCCAAGTCTGATTAAACATTGAAGAAGTTGGAAGGGGAAGGCCTCACTAGTGAGTTAATATTAATGGATCTCTCATCTTTCCACCACGAGTTGTTTTGCTGTAATGAGGGTGCTTCAGCTGTTTCATTTTAGCATCATTTTAACATCCATACAACACTTGATGGAAAGAAGAGTAATTCAGAGAAGATCTTCTGACACTACATTGTGTGTGACTTCTGTAGATAACAGGAACCACTGTGAACACTACAACGAGTCAAAGGCTCGGTTTCGTTCTTCTGTTCCTGCTGTGAAAACTAATGCTGCTCTGCTGATCAGCTGTTCATGTTCCTCTTATAGAGCTGTGGAAGAGTTGGGCCAGGCAGGAGAAGTTTATGTCCTTGCAGGCCTCCAGACCAGCATGTAACTCCACCCGCATGCTGTAACTGTAGTATTTGCAATGTCAGGATTGCACAGAAGCTGGCAAAGCTGCAAACTTTTGGCTCGGTTCCACCGATAGGGTGAAAAGTCTGGTCTGAACTTCCTTCAGATCAACCGTAGACAGGCAGGTACCATACTGAAGGAATATTTTGTGTTGGAAAGAAAGCCACCCATGGAACCTGAGAACCTCGGTGCCAGCATAACTGGTTGTTCCCAGACGCACACACAGTGTATCTCGGCTCACGTGAGCACCAAAGGCACCGCTCTATGTAGGGAGTCTTCTTGGAGAAATTCTCTCAACACAATCAAGGTGTATGAAGAATTCTTGCCACAACCTGCCAGGTGTTGCGTTGTCTTTCACCCATGAAGAGTGCCCAGTGGTGCTTTCCTCCACTTGAAGTGGGGGAAACGTTTCTTCTCGGGGCAGGAATTCTTGAAGCTTGGTCTGGCCTTTGATCCATAATTCAGTTTGATCTTAACAGGCGTTGGCCCAAGCAGGCCTACCCAGATGGTGCCAAGCACAGAGAGGCGGAACAGTGGTGTGCACTTCATGGCTTCCTGAAGGAACCGTCTCAGTGGAAAAACACTTCCTGGTTATTTTCCAGTTTTATGACCTTGGGTATCTGCGGGTGCCCCTCCTTTTCACATGAATTCTTCATGGTGTAAAACGTCCTTGTGGGGCAACGTTCGCAGAATGCTTAAACTCTGTAGAGTAACTTGTCCATGACAGGTCACATGAGGTTACTGTGTTTTTTTTTCACGAGTGCCTTTCGTAGATGGTTGCAGTTCTTGTTTGCCCAGCGTTCGTGTTTTCCTTTTCTTACTGCCTTTCTTACTGACTTCTTGATTCTCGGTAGCACCCTGTAGTAATTTGGTGCCATGAAAATCTTGACCGGCTTCCTCCTAATCTATTGTGATTGAGGTGCCTTTCTATAAATTTAGATTGTAAATAATGTATATGCTTAAACTTTACATTCACTCCCAAATCCACAGAGTCCATATATGGAAACTGCAACAATTGTGTCACAAAACTAACACTTTTATCCAATTCTCCCTATTGAGCCTACAGTAGTTTAGCCTCACACATCATACTGAAGTTCTGAAGAGTGTTTTAGCATAGTGCCTTCAGAATGAGCTGCAATACAAGACAGCCATTCAGAAAAGAGATCATTTATACTTATATGAGTTAAAAGCACAGTATAAATAACTGTTTGGGATAAAGTTTGGAAAATGGTACTGCCATAATGACTAATGAGGGAAAACTATAAATATAAGGGAATTGTAGAATATAGGCCCTTTAAAACACTCCAAAGGATCTGTGTTTTTAATTGTTAAAGA
Source organism: Hemigrammopetersius urotaenia (assembly GCA_037974485.1). Lineage (NCBI taxonomy): Eukaryota > Metazoa > Chordata > Actinopteri > Characiformes > Alestidae > Hemigrammopetersius > Hemigrammopetersius urotaenia. The sequence goes on from JBBPDC010000023.1 coordinate 1,450,503, forward strand.
TAAATAATTGGATTTTTGTTGGATTACATAAAGACCTCGATTGATCAGAACACCCAGTAACTCACCTGGAGCTGTGATTGGTCATCCTGCCAGAAGCACTGATTGGTTAGAGGCTCTTTTGCATATTGCAGGGACCTATAGTGTGATAATGATTTACAAATGATATATTGTGCATCCCTTCTCTTGATGACAGATTGGGTTTCACAAGCCTACCTCAACACTTTCCATTCAGTAAGCTCACCTTAATATGAGACTAATTGAGATGTGTCATTGTTGTTTAAGTCAGACTGGTATTTTTACAATGACGAGACACGCTTATACCTTTGTTGTATCTCTGCTCAAGATAACAATGTGTTAAATCCACAGAGGCACTTCACAAGTACCTTTAAACTCAACACGATAATGACCATATAAGTGAAAGTGAGGCTTATCTAGTCGTAAAAGAGAGCTCCCATCTGGGACATTTCCTAGCCAGGTGTCATGTATATGCATTAAGGGTTTTAATCTAGCTCACATATATGGATGTGTATATGGATGACTTTACAGCTGCTTAGGACGAGACTACTACACTCTAATAAACATGATCTGATTATGATGTTAAGCACTAGCGCATTGAACCTACTGTTGACAAGGAATGGGTATGATTAGGATCTCACTGATACTGTTATTATGCTGTAAAAAATAGAGATGTCGTATAAAAAAGGGAAAAGATTCAACAGTTACTTTATTAAGACGACCTTTTTTTTTTTTAAAAACAAGTTAAATTGTGTACAGAGTATCCTGTATGTATATTGAGGGAGGAACAATCCCTACAAATGTCTGGTCAACAAATGTCTGTTGGTCACTACTGTCCATTCCACTTATCCAATCTAGCATCAACAAAGTTGGGAAGAATGCTGCATAAATACTATTAGCAGCATTGTTTGTCCAGGAGCTTATCCATATTTGGATATTAACTAGTCTGGTACTGATACCAAAATCCATTCTTAACCACGAATGGACGATCTGAGGAACAGTGAAGTAGTTCCACGTGGTCAATATTTTCACTGTTGAACGCATTAGCAGTATCTGATCACTGCTTCTGATTTTCTCTGCCATTGTTTGTTGTAGGTCTTTGTCTGATCCTCACCCCTTGTCCTGGAGTACCCTTGCTGTGCACATTTAATGTCTTCCATGTTTTACAAGACTTTCCTGGTTCAAAGTTGGTGTGTTATAGAAGAGAAGCACAATGTAGAGGGCTCTGGAGCCAAGGTTGGGTGCGCCCAACTGGCCAGACTGTGGGAGGTAATCGTTCTCAAGTCTTGTGATTAGTGACCCACTGTTCTAATGTTAAAGGTTTATGAAATAATTAATGCCGGCAAGTTCAATAGTTCGCTGCAGGTTGATGGCAAAGCTGACCAGAGAAGGTGTCATGGTGAAACTTGCTTGTCTAGGGATGAATGATCGGTCAATAGAAGCATTTTTGTCAAATCTACATTGTTGTTTTGATTATCTCAATGCATGGCCATCGGGTTTGTTGAGCAGAAGCTGTAGCACTGAACTTCAGACAGGTGGGAAATAGTGTCTGAGCAGGACCCGAATTTAGCTTCTTCTCCAGGGCATGTCATCAGATCTGCAGAGACTATGTCAGCAGTGGAGAAGACCTTGAGGTGGCCTTCTACAAAGAGCTCTTCTTAGTTCTGCTTTCGCAAGCACCAATGGCAATGCGAGCAATGAAGGAAAAAAAAAAAGTAGGCAAGAACGGAAGCTGGCTAAGGTCTTTGCTCTAGGTTACTCCATCCCATCTGTGTAATAAGATAGCAGGCTTGTAAAAGTGGGCAAGGAAGGAGCATGGAGAAGCAAAAAAGAAAAAGGGCCTCTTCATGGCCTTGAGCAGCACAAAATGGTGGCTGACCAGTGTCAGTGGTTGCTGCGACGCTGCAGTGGCTGAGTGTGTGTGTGAAATGGAGTCCTGTGAGCTACGCTAGCGTTTGGCCAGCCACCACTGCTCTGATGCAGAAGATCATTCTGTCAGCCAAGCGAGGTGACTCCTCCAACCAGAGCTTCAGCGGTTGTCCTGCGAGACGCTGGACCTCACCGCACTTCGCCAGTGAAGCGTGTTTTTCAGAAGGTCTTCCATGATCTCTTTGAACCTTGCAAAGGAAGGAATGTTATGTGTTCCTCGCATGTTCTTGTCATGTTCTCACCCTCTGAACTTCATAATCGGAGTCAGTTTACTGTGTAGGTTCCTCGGATGGTCAGATGGTGCATGGACAGCATGAAGATGTCCAAAGGCAGCAGCCATCGGCCCATAATCCTTAATCTCCTTTGAGGGCTTGCGCAAGAGGCCAGTGCACATGAGTGGCTTGGGTTGCGAGTCCTTTTTTTTTTTTATTTCTGGGTAGACGGTGGAGGCCCTTTGGAAGCTACAAAGGTAAAGTCCCTCAAGGAAGCTTCTTTAAACTGCTTTGGGCCTTTGACTCATGAGGAGAAGAGCACAGCTTGGCCAGCATTTGTGGAAGGAAGACGACAAGGAGCATGTGATTCATCTAGGGTATTACTCAGTATTAAAGAGTAGCAAGGTGAAGGTAGCCATCTGTTAGGGTTTTCTCAAACTAGACATGGTTATATGCTCCTGCATGGGTTCCCAGACATCAAACAGCAAATTATAATTTCAGCAAAGGATTAGCATCAACTTGCAGCTGTCGCTAATGGTATTTCTGAAGGCAAGGTCTAAATAGACAGCAAAATAGATGCCTTAATAAGAGTAAGAGCCCCAACTGCGAATATATGTTGGCTTTGTAGTTCATTCTTATCTGTGCTTCCTGTCATTCCCGAGAAGATGTTGCTTTGACTAGCCAGTAATGGTCTTCAGCAAAGGCTTCAGGCTTAAAGTGCATTTTAGTCTGAAGTGTTCTGACTAGCATTCGAGGAGAGCAACGCACAATGGCCCTTAATGTTCATTTTTTTGCGTAGATGCCCAAAACGTCTACCTCACATTCAGTGGGGCAGTGTAAGTTTCAGGCCTATGACCACCTTTGAATTGGGTCATTTGAAAGACTTTGAATAGTCGACGCACTTTGGCTTCTCTCTATTGTTATACATTTCAGTGTTCAACTCATATTTATCTCATAATTCCTTTCTGGATGCTCCGCATCATGGAAAAAAACAATTAAAAAAGGTTCATGCGGTACCTAAATGCTGTCATATATGCAACTTCAGCCTGTTTTAAATTAGAATCAGAATAAAGGTCAGATTACATATAACAACTTTAAAGAACAAAAACATTTAAGCATGAGGGATAAATACAGGCTGGCTTGCCTTTTGGGTGAATTATGAGTGTTTATACCTTATAAAACCACATAGGTGTCATAAGTGAACCTCTGGGGAAATATTTTGAACCGAGGGGAATATACGACATGGACCCTTTAATAGAACACAGTTGTTCACAGTGGTGGTGAATGGAAACTGGTGTCTGATCTAAAAGCTCCCTTAAAGAAAGTTACACCATTAAATAGTTTTGGAAACTTATCTGATGCCTGAACCATGGCCCTACAATCTTATAATATATTTGAATAGATTGTGGCATAAATTATGTTTCTTATTTAGTTTTCAGTTGTTATTAAATAGTAATAACTGCAAACAAAATAGAAGAAAAAAAAAAAGAGAAAAAAAACAACAACATATTTTTCAGATTTGCCTCTTTTTTACCGTGATCAGTGTCACACTCAGAAGACACACGTGGATTTACTGGAAGGGCTGGACAATAAACATTGATATATTTATGTTGAAGTCATCAGGACCCCTGGTTCCATTCACCACCCTTGCAAATAGTCAGTAGGCTCTTCTACAACACACCATTTCACACCATTCCTTTCTGAACTTAGCTCTCAATGATTAAACAAATCAGATTTTTTTTTTTAATTAGTGAAGTTCCTTGTGGGAACAGCTCTGTGACTGCAGTTCTCCACAAGAGGGTATTGTCCAACCTGTGTCTTACGTTTTGCTCTAAAGCTCTGAAGTAGGGGTGTGGTGTCACAGCCAGTTCCACCCCCTGTCACATGGTGCTACCAAGCTAGAAGACTAGCACTTTCTGATTTCCCCATATTCAGCGTTGTTGAAGGGTCAAAATGCCTTAAGGAGAACAGTAACCACCAGCCGCATTGTTGTGATGTGATGGTCAGGGTTGTTTATGAACTGCACCTGCCTGACTTAATTATGAGAATTAATTCATTTTTAAATTTCTTTATAAATTGGTAGGACTTTAGGACTCTGCTTTGCCTATACTGGCCTGATCTGTGGATTATGGGTTGCGCTGCGCAACACTGCTGCATGGGTTAGTGTTGATGGCTGTAGCTTCACCAGACATAGTGAAGTCTGGATGATAGGGTCAATGTAATTCGTTATGCTTGGCCAGTTGGTTCAGTGTGTGATAAAAATCATTGCAATGTTTTTAACCAGAAATGTTATAGAGCCTCAGAAACAAGAAATCGGAAAAACCTTTATTGATCCCAGAAGAAATTGCTCAAACGCTTAAGCATTGTGAAAAGTGCATGAATACATTGCAAGGTTACATTTTGGCGACGCCTCCCACCAGCCTTTAGACCAGTTCATACTGGTCGACATGTGCTTTCTTGTATTTTACAGTATTTTCACTCAAACATCAGATGCAAACATCAGATATGACAGAAATGAGGATGGTGTTAGATGGGGGGAGGGGCATGTTTTAGTGGAAGAACAACTGGCAATACTCGTCTCGAAGGCCAACCGAGCACAAACAGATCCTTTGTAATTGTCCCACATTACTACCTAGGAACTTACTGCTCCTCACAGACTCTGGTCTCCTCTTTCATTTTTTTTCCATTATCTTTTTTTCTTTTCCATCACTATTTTTTTTTTTAAAGCATCTCAAAGGTTAGAGGGCTAAAATCTGCTCTTTGGAAAAAGGCTTGTGTTTGGTTGCTTCTTTGAGATGTTAGTTGGTTAATGGTTGACCTAGTTCTGCTGCCATCTGGTTCCTGGAACGGATTTGCTGTGAAATAAAAGCCCATGATTTTGGGGGGAAGAAGAAGATTACAGACCATGTCATACTGGAAGATCCAAAGCCTGAAGTTATGAGTATGAAAGCGTTTGTATGATTTCTGTTCATGTTTGTGGAGACTCGTGTTAAAGTGACTGGTTTTTTTGATGGCCTCTGTGATATCAGTGCAGTTGGGATTCATGATATTCATATCTGTATTATCAGTCTTATTGCTCATATACTGTCACATATATTGTATGCATATCTGTGTGTGCAAGAAACGGTTGATATTTATTTATAAGCACGTTAGAGCTGTACTTTCTTATAAAGACTCATTATTTGATTATCCTATTTGGGACGATCAAAACTAGTCTTTGAGGTATTGCACATTGATTTTTTTCTCATGAATAATTTATATATATTTATATATAATTTATATATATATAAATAACATTTTTCATGGCTTTTCTGTGGTTGCACCACCTTATGTGATAAACAGAACCAGACTAAACATGTCTCAGAAATGAGCTACTGACCTTCACACTGCACCATGAGGGTCTCTTAATGTCTTTTAGTCGCATCGCCAGGTGCACACTTTTTCATAAAACTCATCATTGGTGGTGGCGCCACTTGACTTTTTAAGCAATCCTAATATACTGATATACTACCAATAAACTATATGATAATATATGATTTTTTAAAGTAGTTTACTCAATCTGCTTCTGTGGTTGGACCTGTGCCAAGCCCTGACATTGTTGCGGCTTTGGAAAATAATGACGCCTGGAGTTTTAACATTTAATTTATTTGTTTTTATTTCTGCCCAACCGAATAATCTTCAATTCCACCTTCTAGCTACATCTTCCCTTCACGTAATACCACCAACACAGGGAGGGTGAAGGCGAACGTGGGCTTCCTCCAAGTCAAATGAAGCGCCTTCTTTTGAACAGCCGTTTTTAACTGTCTGCTAAATTCGATTGGGTCAGCTGACCGATTCCTGTGCTAGCCTTAACATCATAATGAGTGATGGGGGAGCGGGAGGGCCATCCCACCCACCCAGTTGAGCTCACTTGGACTCTTGGGCATGGCTGCAGCACCAACCAGGGATCGATTTCGCAACCTGATAGGGCCGGCGTACCCAGCTCGGGGGCCCCTAAAATGAATTTTACTTTTAACGCACTGAAAATGTATGAACATTTCATAGAATAGCGTGATACTAAAGTCACGTATTCATTAATTTATGTAATGGAAAATAATTGACACAAACATGCTCGTCACGTCGTTGACCCAGATGCGAAAGAGAAGCTTGGAGAATTTTCCTTCTCATGGGTAGCTGAAGCTGTTGTGTGGTGTGGCTTGTAGAGTTGGAACACATAATGAATGCTCCATTGATTTCACTTTACAGTCAAAAAAAATCTGGCAGATGAGAATCGATGTTTCATCTCAGAGGTGTCTGACTTCCTAATATGAGCTGCAGCGCATGATCACAAGGTTTGAGGAAGCTGAAGATTCACAGGCTTTTGTGAGGTGACTCATGACCTTTGGTGCCTGTGAGAGTGCGGAAGGAGACGCTTCTGTTGCCGTCTTTGATTTTTCCATTCGTTTTTCTAATGGTTCCCATTAATATTTCTAGTACAGACTGAATTTGCTTGGAACCTGCAACCATTTGAAGGGCTCTGGTCTTATTAACGTTTGTGTGACACTATGGATCAAAACTTCTCTTTACCCATTAGGACAAAATACGCTGTTGAAGACTGATGAATGCAGATGAGCTCTGTTCTGATTGGCTGTCTCAGTCCAGGCTGAAATGTTCAGCATGAAAGGGCGGGGCCAGACTGCTGTAGGCTGAGTAGGCAGGTTCGTGCAAATGTTTGTTTTTGTGACATCACAGACACAGTGAGCCCACAGTGGGATGTTTTCACACCTTAGGTTCCATGTATGGATGGTACAGTCTGGGGAATGAATAGCGATAATTTGAAAATACACAAAATTCATTCACAACAAAAAAAAAAAAAAAGCAAAATAGTGAAAACAAGCCCATTTATCATTGTTTGAGCCTTTTAATACCATCAGAGAAGTGCAAATTTAAGAACAATTTCAGAGTCGTTCCAGAGACGTCGCTCCAGCATCTCGGTGGCTCCAGGGTGGTCCGAGCCTGGCCGTTCTACAAAGCTGCATCCTTCAGGTCAGGCCATCACAGAGGTTATTACTGTCGCTTGCGTAACCTTTGCATGCTCTGTAGGGTCACCGTTTCCAAACCGAAATAGCTCTCAAAGTGCACATCTGGAATTTTTTTTCTCGCAGTCTGGTTAGTCGTCCTGTGACATTTGCAGAGGAGCACCTAACTAAGGATTCAGGGATTCAGAGAGGCTTGGCACCTTTAGATAAGAATAGATGCACGAAAGTACCATGGCTCTCCCGCAGCCGAGCTGTGAGCCGAGGCTGAACTGGTCCAAGGCCTGTTCAGGAAAAACTGTATAAAGAAAGTTTGGTGTGGTTTTACTGGCTGTAACACATCAGGGCACTAATTACCTCTGAGTTAGAGATATACTCTGTGTGTGTGAATTATCGTTTCACATTCTTGAAAAAAAAGGGTCCTAAGTGGCTCTTGATCAAAGAAAAACTAATTATACTACAAACGGATGACCTGCATTTATATTTCAGTGGTCATTTAAAGTAAGGGCATGTCACAATACATACTTTTTTTTTCTTTCAAATTTGTCATTGAGTGTGTCATTGGTATGAAAAAAGTCAGAATTGTTCACAGTGGGGGTGAATGGAACCAGACATCTGAAGCACTGTCACCTCTAAACGCTCCCACACAGAAAAGTAATGCATTAAGTGGTTTAGAATATGCTGTATCATGCCTGAAACTGTGTCTTACAGCTTTTTTCACATTTCTACCTGCAAAAACATTTATTTTCAATATTTTACCGTCATCAGCATTGCATACAAAAACTCAGAAGACATATGTAGGTTCACCGGCGGGTTTGTATACTAAATAAAATGGTTGTGTTTGTGTTGTAGACACTGGGGCATCTGGTTCCATTCACAGCCACAGTACAGAAATCCAGACCAGTAAGTTATTCAGTAGAATAATCAGACTAACTGTGAATGACTTTGTTTGCAGTTCAACACCTGAACCTACTTTGGAAGTTACTTTTAAAACTCGTAAAGATGGAATATTGTCTTTTTAAGGCATATGGGGAAAAACTACAGCGTCCCAATACCTGAAGACCTTTTCATGAGATTTGGTTTCGAGGTTTGATGAGCTGGAACGGACAGTCACATGTCTAAATGTCTAAAGACTACATTAAAATAATCAGTGGAAGGTATACAATAGTACAGTTTAATAATTAAAACCATGACTGGACAAAATGCCATGCAGATTTCTATTAAACAGGACCGGTCATTGCCTCACTGTAATATTGTAAATATTATAGGGTTTACTTGGAATGTATCTCAACCCAGTAGCCCTGCAGATTGACTGTGATTGGTTCTGGTTAGCTTATTACAACAGTTCTCAGGTACAGCCAAGACTGTTCAAAAAATCACAAAGCAACTAAGTTGGATCAAGTTCAGGTTGTTGATTCATGCAGCTTGGATGGCGCCATGGCTCTCATAACAGGTAGGGGGATCATCAAAAACCTTGACCGCCGCATCACTAGTCCTTACATAGTATATATGTTGGAGGCAAAGGCACTTTGTGAGTCGTGAATGTTAGTAGACTCAAATTATGACCTGTAATTACTTTTAGACATCAAGGTCACCATCTAAGACATGGGGCAGAACTTGGCAAGAGGCATTAAAAGGATCTGAAGAAACTGACATTTGTGAGGACTGAACAAGGTCAGACAGCCCAAAAGTTCAGTCCAGTTGCGAGCCTGCAACACCAGCGATTAAGCACCTTTGAAATACAAGCCCATCTTAATACTCCTACAAGTGCAGATGTTCGAGCACTGACTGCGCAGAACAGATGAAGTGAAGCGGCGCCTTCATTGAAGACTAAATTCTGTCTTGTACTTCAGTCCGGTTTTAGCATTAACAGTAAGTCGCACAGTGTTAGAAACCACATAAGGAAGTCTGTCTGAAACACTTCAGTACAATTTGAGACATGTATTTAGCTCCATTGCTCTAGTGCGAAGGAGAAAATGTTATGGTGTTACAGGGAGAAATTAAACTTCTGGATTCTTATGCTTTTAAATGCGTTCGTCAGTTTAGTGACCGTAGATAACTTATCCACTGTTTTTCAGCTAATGCCAAAACTTCAGCCATAGAAAATCCCATTACAGTTTAATTTTTATAAAAATTAGAGCTCAGTGTTATACCAAATGTAATTATAACCGATTATTTCTACCAAACTAGAATTGAATTGAACAACCAATAGATCACATTTTTGAATAAGGTGGCCAGTACCACCTGAAATCGAGTCTTTTTAAGTAGTTTTACTGGTTTTACAATGTGCCAAACTTTATGACAAATGGACCAACATAAATGACTCAAAAGAAAATCTAAAAAAAAAAAAAAAAGGTTTTATTTCCACTGTGAGAAGTTTTTCCAGCCGTTCAGGTAGGTCATACTGATTGACTGAATGAAAGATGGCGTTAATGAGAACTACTGTTTACATAATTGTGCACTTGTGCTGTCACCGTATATATATGGTGAGACAGAGAGCGAGAGAGAGACAGAGAGAGCGAGAGACAGAGAGAGCGAGAGAGAGAGATGATCTGCACGCTCCAGAAAAGTCACGAACGAGAGAGAGAGAGTAGATCCGCGCTAAAA
>JBBPDC010000023.1:1464779-1476981 GCA_037974485.1 Hemigrammopetersius urotaenia
TTTCTCCCTCCCTCTCTCTCTCTCTCTCTCTCTCTCTCTCTCTCTCTCTCTTTGACATTCTGGCTTCTTCTGGCTGACTATCTTCTTTCACTCTTTATTTCCTTCTTCACTCGTCCACTCGTCTTTCTCCCTCTCCTCAGTCACACACTCAGTGTCTTGCTCTCGTGCTCCTCACCCCAAGGCTGCAGATGTTTTCTGAGCTTTGAAAAAAAAAAAAGGAAGTTCAGACATGCTTTGCATTTTTAGACCCCTTTGTGGAACTTAGTTGGCGGTTTTCAAAAAAAACAAGGTTATTCATTTTTCACTTGGTTTTGAAGAAGCAAGTGTCCTTCTGACCCCACCCAGAGACTCTGACATGTTTGTTGTGGTTGGGTTTTTTTTTCATTTTGTAAATCCTACGATTTGTGAGCAATACTGTTCCAAGATATGAAAAGGGCTCATTCAGGCTGGCAAGAGTGAAGGATACCGTATTCTTCTTTGCCCGTTTCTCATCTGACCTGTGCATCCAGAAGAACCCTAGTGCATCTGGCAGTAAGATTCTGTCAGAAGCTCTGTGGAGTCTTCAAAGAAGATTCATTCCCTGGGTCCGTGTTGTGTACAGCTTCAGTGCCTAAAATGGCTGCTCTTGAAGCTCCAAAGGACCTGCAACGCTCGGTGCCTGTCAGATGAAAGCCTTACAACTTTCACCCCATTAGCCTGGCGTGGTGCAGATGGGGTTGACGCGAAGGGAAGACACGATCATCTCCTTTCCTTCCCCCTAATTTCTTTCTTTTTCCCTCCCCTTCCTTTTTCCCGCCCTGCGGCCCTAACGGATTCTCCTGATATACATGTCAAGGAGCTTGGCATGGGGTGCAACTTTGTTCAGAGTTCCTCGCAACTGCCAAAAACAGATCAGGGTGGAGCGATTCATGAGGCTGTAACCCGAGCTAGAGATACAATGAGTGGGACGAGCCCTTTTCAGAGGGCTCGTTCACAAAGGAGGTTGAAACGGACCTCTACCCTTACACTTTGAGGCCAGGGGTGATGAGCTCATGTGTCTGCGCTCACCTGGAAGGAATTTAAACCATTCAGGGGTCTTACCCCCCCCCCCCCCCAAAGTATTAATGAAATACTCACAGTAGTTTTAGAGATCCTCCTACAGTAACACCATCTTGTCTCCGTGTCCCTGACTGTCTTGAGCTGCTGAAATGTAAGGGGTCAGCTTGCCTTAAAGCGAGACCGAGGTTTCTTTTGGAAACCTGGCTTTTTGTTTGTTTGAACAGATTTCAAGGCCTTCCATGGAACATGGGACCCCTACTTAGTGCTGAATGAGCGAAATGTTCATGGACATCGGTGTCTCTTAATGCTTTTTTGGTGTAACCTTTTAGAACCCCCCCACCCTTCAGCCCGTGTGCTCACGTACCGTCCTACCAAGGCTAAAAGATTCCACAAAACGATGCAGATTTCAGAAGAGCCCGTGCCTGCAGTGTAGTTCTTTAATTCTCTTGGGAGTGTGCACAAAATAGTTCTGTCCTTGCCACCCAGAAACTGTGAAGCGACCGCACTCAATTCAAGGAAGTGCATCAGCTGTTTTTGTTGACTAGAAAAAGAAATGCCTTAAAATACACAGTATATGTGTGGCATTTCCCGTTTGTGCGTTTTTACATATGGGTAGTGATTGTAGTTGATTTATCTTATTTACTCTAAAGATAGCATTTCCCAATGTATGAAGCAGCGCTTTTTAATATAGTTGTATGAGTGGAAGAAAAAAAGCTTTGAAAGAATATATTTATTACGTTTAATAATTGAATAACTTTATTTTCATCACATGAACATCACACATATATATATATGTATAACCAATTTCAGTGGTGTGGAATTGTGGAAATGATATACTGTGACAAATTTACAATTGCTGTAACTAGAAATTACATTTATGAAGAATATAAGCTAACAAATGTACCATCTAGAAGATGTGCTTGAAGGAGGCTACTGCAGGGCTTCAACCTGCACTACTGTGGATGGTTTGGTGTGGAGGGGGGTGTTTAAACAGGGAAAAAAAATCGTGTTGCAACAATAATGTATCTCATCTGCAATACTGAAGACTTTCACAATTTTGCTTCGAACATATCCCTGTTGTACAGTGAAACATGCTGCTTCTCCAGGGAGAGATCTCCACGAAATATGTTGGAGATTTGTGTCATGGTGATATGAATCTGTGCTGAAAATGGCAGCCCTCCATATTTTAATGAAAAAATATTGACCCAAAAGACAAAAAAGCTAGACATAATCACACTTCGTAGGGTCTGATAATAAGTCTTTGTTGCTGGACATTGATTAGTTCTGCCACCGGGTGCTCTCAGGGCACAAGGCATAATTATGCCACCTCCAAGTGATGGGCCCATAATCCTTCATGTTTGCATGGCAACCTCGGAGCCCAGAGTAGTCTTCATCCCTCTCTGGATTCGCTCAATCTTATTGCAGAAGGGCTTGATGCAATCTGACGGAATTGTCTGATGTAAATACGGAGACACACTGGTGTTCTCCAGCTGCGGCTTATCCCAAGGTAATAAAAAAATGGAACAAATCAGCCCATAATCCCTCCTCAACTGTTGTTCTTGGAACAGGCCGTCCATTGACCAAAAAAAAAAAAAAGATTCCTCATCTTTTGTGTCATGCATTGTCAAAATTCAAGACTATGTTGTCTTAAAGTGTGATATGCAATTTTTATGTGCTTTTCTTTTCTTTTTTCTAAGAAATGTGCAGTCTTCTGAGCTTCCTGTAGGAAAATGTTCTTATTCCATCTCTTTCTCCTCTCTCTCTCTCTCTCTCTCTCTCTCTCTCTCTCTTGCTGTCCCTCTCCAGCTTTCCCTGATTTTCCAGGGAGGCCTTAGCAATGGAGGTGCTACAATGTGACGGCTGTGATTTCCGTGCAGACTCATATGATGAGCTGAAGGCGCACATACAGGATGTTCACACTGCCTTCTTGCAGCCCACGGAGGTTGGGGATGGGTCACCGCAGCAGTCAAGGTCCAATTCCTTAAATTCCCTCAGTCACACAGAGGAAGATGAGGAGGACCTCACGAATAACGAATATGAGTTGCCACACAAGGAAGCAGGTGCCTCTTAATGGTGTCTGTGCTTTATTGCATGTCACATGTCACATATGAAATCAGTGTTTACCTGTAAAAAATGATTTTTGATGACCTCATCGTTGTTGTGTATTTTTATTTTTGTGATTGCACAGCATGCACTAGCAAATTAAATTACTCTAGAATAGATGACATTTCTCATAATGCGGCCTTTTATGGCACCCACGTAAAGAGATTCGTGGGACAATTTTTTTGCCCCCGAGCAAATATGAAAATAAATAAATGTTTTTCTCTGTTTATGTTTTCAGGCATCAACTCCTTTGACTCAGACTCGGGGCATTTGTCAAGTTCAACCCAAACAATATACAGCCAGTCCAACAAGACAACAAGCACATTTTTCCAGTGCAAGTTCTGTGTTCGCTACTTCAGATCAAAATCCCTGCTTGATGAGCACACTAGGAAGGTTCATGGCATCGCAGGAGGAGCTTCTCCAAGTGATGGCGTTTCACACAATGCTTCCAAGCAGTCAGCCTTCAATGTTAAAATGCGTGATGGTGTAGAGAAGGTGTACTCCTGTCAGTATTGCACATACAAGTCTCCTCGCAGAGCCCGGATCCTCAAACATCAGAGGATGTATCACAAAGACAATTTGTTGGGAAATTCAGATTCTCCTGCCGAAGCAGAAGCTGAAACAGGGTCTCCAGATATGGACTCTGATGCCTTGTCTTCAGAAGAACAGTGTGAGACTCCAGATGTCCTTACAGAACGTAGCGTTCTTGAATCCATGATCAAACCCCAAACCAGAGATGGTTTCAGCTGTGAGTGGTGTGGTTTTCAGACCTTGCAAAGACAACGGTTATGTGATCACATGATGAAGAAGCATCGCAACATGGTTAAGATCATGGTATCACTGCAACAGCCCAAAGCAGAAGGAAGCGCAAGGTCTTCCAAATCTGCTTCTCCTTTATCACCACGAAGTACTCCAACGTCCAACTTATTATCTAATGATTTAGGTGGAAACGAAGGATTCTTAACGAACATCTCATCTTTGAAAGGGACTCCATCACTGAAGTCCACAACAGGGATGCCAAATTTTCAGTATACTCAAATCACAACGAAAGTACCCAACAGCACAGGGTCTTCTATACTGTCAGAGAGATCAACGTTTGCAACATCCGACATTTCCAACTCAGCAGTAGACTTGGAATCCAGCATTCTGAATGACTCAAGAAGCAGCTCTGATGGTGAACTCTGTGACATGGATGATCCTAATTACACTGGCCCATTGTCAGCTGGGGATTCAACTAAGCTGCTTCTGTCAGAGGAGGATAATAAATTGCTGGAGACTAAAGGGATTCCAATCAGAAGACATCTGAATATGTTTCAGTGCCCCTTCTGCTCCTTTTTGACAACGCATCGCAGGAGCATTTCTCGCCATATAGAGAACATCCACTTATCTGGCAAAACCACATTGTACAAGTGTGATGAGTGTCCGTTTCTTTGCACCAGTCCTCTAAAGCTTGGGACACACAAGCAGTGTCATGGTGGTTCTTCGTCTGAATGGGACACCATGGACCTAACCAATGAAAGCCACGATGGCCAAAACGAAGACTCAGTCAATGGAGGGAATGGCAGCTCTAAAATGAATGGGAAGAAGCCCACTGCTGTAGAAGAGCAGCAAAATTCTCATCATTGCGCTCTCTGCAACTTTTCCACAACAACTCTGAAAGGCTTACGTGTCCACCAGCAACATAAGCACTCATACTGTGATGAGATTCAAGCTACAAGTCAAGAGGGCTCATCAAACGAGCAGCAGGACTCTGAGTCTGAATCATACAGCTCATTAAACTTCGTGCAAAAAACTCAAACATCAATCCTTGGATTTTCGTCCAGAAAGCACCTTATTGGGAAGACAGCCAGGAAGTCTATCAATGACTTGCCTCTGGATCTGTCACCTGTCAAGAAGCGAACAAGAATTGACGAAATAGCAAATAACCTTCAGAGTAAGATCAGTCAGAGTCAACAGCATGAGGATGTTATAAACCTTGAGGAGATGGAGGACGACGAAGAAGAAAATGAAAACCACATTGATGAGAAAAAGGACAGAGAGAATTCCGAAATTCAAAGTCAGCGTTTCACCTATAATACACAGCGTCTGTACATTAGGAAGTCTGGTGGTGCTCAGTCAGAGCGTGGTGTTGGCAAGAGGAAGCGTAGCCTGCAGCCCAAATTAACCTCAAGAAACATTCCAATCCAAGTTACTGTCTCTGACGAGGAGGACAACAATTTCAGCCTGTCCCTAGAGTGTAAAGACATCCAAGATCAAAGTGGTTTAGACAACAGAGAGACATATCAAGAGAGCATTGACTACACCGATGATCCTGGCAACCTTTTCTATTGCAAGCACTGTGAATACCAGAACAAGTCTGCCCGCAGTGTTAGCACCCATTACCAGCGAATGCATCCTTACATTAAGTTTAGCTTTAGATACATTCTTGATCCTGAGGATCAGAGTGCCGTCTTCCGTTGTCTAGAGTGTTTCGTAGAATACAACAGCTTCAGTGACTTACACCAGCACTACATGGATCACCATCCCGAAGCAAGCAATGTTCTCAACTTTAACCAGCCCGATTTGGTGTACACATGTCGTTTCTGTTCATACACCAGCCCAAATGTGAGAAGCCTGATGCCTCATTACCAAAGAATGCACCCTTCAGTAAAAATCAACAATGCCATGATTTTCTCGAGCTATGTGGTTGATCAGCCTCAGAAGGGATCAGCAGAGTCACAAACACTGAGAGAAATCTTAAATTCTGGGCCCAAGAGCTTCACAACCTCTGCCTCAAGATCGTCATCAAGTCCATCCCTCAAAAATATGTGCAAGACACCTGACTCGGGTGTGGACTCTGAAGTCTTTAGGGAAACACTTGATGGTAACGTTGTAGTTTACGACTGTGACTTGTGTTCCTTTGCAAGCCCCAACATGCATTCAGTATTGGTTCACTATCAGAAGAAGCACCCTGAACAGAAGGCATCATACTTTCGCATACAGAAAACAATGCGGGTCATATCAGTAGACAGAGCGCAATCGTCAACCAACTCAACTTTTAACTTGTCTAGTACCCCTAAGCCGTCCAATGTTGCTTTGTCCTTGGGTGTGGACGAGGAGGTCTTCTACTGCAAGCACTGTGTTTATAACAATCGATCTGTGGTGGGTGTTCTTGTCCATTATCAAAAGCGGCACCCAGAAATCAAGGTAACGGCAAAATACATAAAGCATGCTCCTCCTACGCCTGGGCTGATGAAGCTGATGGAAGAGCTGCAGATTGCACCACCTAAACATTTCATGAAGCAGTTCAGTGCCAATTCAGTTGATGGATTGAACAATTTGCACCCCAAAGGAGCAGCAGACAAAGGAGAAGGTGAGATGCTCTTTTTCTGTCAGCACTGCGACTATGGGAACCGAACTGTGAAAGGCGTATTGATCCATTACCAGAAGAAGCACAGAGATGTAAAGGCAAATGCAGATCTGGTTCGGAGGCACACTGCTGTGGTTCGCAGTCAGAGAGAAAGGGCTCAGATGAACCAAACAGGAAGCTCCACATCCACTGCGACCTCAACAACCGACACAGAAAAACCTAGAGTGCTCCGGTCTTTAAAGTGCAGGCATTGTGCCTACACATCTCCCTATGTGTATGCCTTGAAAAAGCATCTGAAGAAGGATCATCCTACTGTGAAGGCCACGGCCATGACCATTCTACACTGGGCTTATCAAGACGGTATCTTGGAGGCTGGTTATCACTGTGAATGGTGCATCTATTCCCATGCCGAACCCAGCGGGTTGCTCATGCATTACCAAAGACGACACCCAGAGCACAATGTTGATTACGCATACATGGCAAGCAAATTGTGGGCTGGTCCTGATACATCCATCTCCAGACAAGTGGGGAACTCTGAAGCAAAGCATTACCAATGCAGAGATTGTGCCTTTGAGGCTTGTTCCATCTGGGACATTACCAGCCATTACCAAGCTGTTCATCCATGGGCTGTCAAGGGAGATGAGTCGGTTCTCCTTGACATCATCAAAGGAAATCCAACAGCAGAAAAGCTGCTCCCGCAGATCGGAAAGGGAAGTGTTCCAATGCCCAGTCCATTTAACAGCCACCAGTCTGATGAGGTTACTGTGGAAATCGGCAAGTCAGGACCTGAACGTCAGACCCTTCTTTCTTTCTCCACCACCTCCTTGATATCAAACAATCCATACCAGTGCACTGTGTGTCTGTCTGAGTACAACAGCCTTCATGGTCTTTTAACCCACTATGGTAAAAAACACCCAGGCATGAAAGTGAAGGCTGCAGACTTTGCACAGGAAGCAGACATTAACCCTAGTTCAGTTTACAAGTGCCGACACTGTCCATATGTGAACTCACGCATCCATGGGGTTCTCACGCATTACCAGAAGCGGCATCCACTGGTCAAAGTCACAGCTGAAGACTTTGCAGATGACATAGAGCAGGTGAAAGACTTGGTGAATGAAGGAGACGAGCGATCCAAGAATCAAAGACAGGGATATGGTGCTTACAGGTGCAAGATGTGTCCTTACACTCATGGCACGCTTGAAAAACTGAAGATACATTATGAGAAATATCACAATCAGTCAGTTACAGACATGTTCATGCCGACCAATATGCAATCTCCATCTAACAAAGAGGACTCTGTGGCTGAGTGCAGTACTACAGGTGTTACGGAGGTCTCTGAAGTCTGTGACTTTAACCTTACCCTCTCAGAATTTGTGAAGGGAGAGAAGCACACTGTGTTCAAATGCCAGCTTTGCAAGTACTTCTGCTCCACCAGGAAAGGTATCGCTCGACACTACCGTATCAAGCACAACAACGTCCGAGCACAGCCAGAAGGCAAAAACAATGTCTTCAAATGTGCCCTTTGCTCCTACACCAATCCCATTCGCAAAGGCCTGGCTGCTCACTACCAGAAACGACACGACATTGATGCATACTACACTCACTGCCTGGCTGCGTCAAAGACTTTGGGAGAGAAGCCGAGCAAAGTAATGGTGCCCTTGGCCTCCGAAGATGATGGGCCCACGATGAGCGATGAGCTGAGGGAGGCAGTGGACCGAAGGAAGTGCTCGCTGTGCTCCTTTCAGGCATTCAGCAGGAAAAGCATCGTCTCACACTACATCAAGCGTCATCCAGGAGTTTTTCCTAAAAGGCAGCACTCCAGCAAGCTGGGGCGTTACTTCACTGTGATTTACCCCAAGGAGCCAGAGAAATCGGCCGTCGCAGAGGACGTTGAACTTGTGGAGGTGAAATCGGAAGCTGAGCAGGAGAACGACGTGGACTGGTTACCTTTCAAGTGTCTAAAATGCTTCAGGCTGTCCTTTAGCTCAGCAGACCTGCTTGTAAACCATTACAACAGCCATCACGGCACAGAGCTGAAACGGGATTTCGTCACCATACAGAGTCCAGTGGAGGACAACGCTGAACTCTACCAGTGTGCTCACTGTGAATTCAAATTCCTGACCCTTCCCGAACTCAGCAACCACCTAACAGACCACAATGAAGAGTTTGAGAAGAGGGTTATGCGTCAAGATAAGAGGAAGCATCTTCAGAGTAAGCAAAAGATCACCGGGCCAACTGAGACAACTAAAGAAAACAAGGTGAGCAACTTGAAATTTTCCTGTCATTCATCACTAGATACCGTTTTGCACAAAGTTGACTTTCGCTTCCAATGTAGCGTGAATCAACACCAGCGTGAACTACGTTTTGCAGAGTAATGCTCTACTGATGTGTACTTGTACCATGTAATATGACAGGGAGTGTCTTTTGCACGCACCTGTACCTTAACAGGCACATTCCAGAACCGGAAGGGGGGCTATGGACAAGGCTAATCAATTGAATTGTAAAATGTAATTATAGTAGCTTCCTCTTAAATGGTCTTGACATTAATGTTACTTGCAAAGCCTTTGTAAGTGGTTAAGTGGACTATCTCTGATTGCATCTGGTGTTTAGCATTCATTAGTTATCAAAGGTTTTTGATGACCCAATCAGGAATAACATAGAAGTGACTGTGTTAGTCCCATCTGCATTTGTTCTGAAAAACGGTTGCACCCAGTAGATACTAATTACTGGCACAAATTATGTTAGCTTCATTTAATTTGCAGCACTTTACGAAATCGTAACCAAGGCCGTGGCGTGTTGTTTCCTCATTGGTCTTTTAGATGGATGGTCAAGCTGATAAGGCTCCGATCGGCTACAGATGCAACTTCTGCGTGGAGGTGCACCCGACCCTCAGAGCCATCTGCAACCATCTAAGGAAGCATGTTCAGTACGGCGAAGTCAAAGAGGGCCATGTGAAGGTGAGGTGATCCTGTACATGTCAAACTGTAGACATATCCTTCATCCTCCAGCCAGGGACCATTACAATAAAAGTTGTTTTATCATCTTAAATGAGTTGACGAACATAGTTTAGCCTGAAGTTAAGCCTAATCTGCATTTTTAACTCTTTGAAGATGATTCCCTGCTCCTTTACATAACCACCCGATCCATTAGCGGCAGCAGTCATCGCTGCTTCTTGTCCGATCTGGCCCAAAGCTTTTGTTTTTGTGCTCACCGGTCCTACCCTAATGCAGTAACAGTATGTCATAACAACCATTTGGAGGCCATTTCAGCCTTTCTGCACTGAGCCTCCTCCTCAGTTGTCTCTCGCTTTTATTTGGATGGTTAAACGGCCGTATTCAATTAAAAGTGAATCCTCTGGAGTGTTACTTGAGGGCCAATGACATATATAGAGAGGACACAACATCACATTAGTCGTGCCGGGTTCGTGTGTGCAAATGTGAATGCGATTGTGAGGGAAAAACCTTGAACTCAGAAGTTTTTGTGACCTTGTCCTTTGGGTCCTGTTTTCGTACCACATGCGTGGATCAATGGATTCGTTTTTTCTCCCCTACTTATTCCTCTAGCCGTTTTTGGTGGACATCCATGAAAAGATACCAGTACAACCACAGTTCAAAAAGACCTTAAGATCAGCCTGAGCTGCATTACCAGAGGTGACCGCTTTTCATTCAGGCGATTTTTAATCAGCCATTTAAAAAAGAGTTAGCTGATTCCATTACCTTCCCTGTCATTTTTGCAAGGATTTAGAGAACCCTGAATGCAGTAGTTTTAATCAGTGCAACCTCCTCTCTTTGTATTCTCTATCCTGAGCCAATGCTGTGGCCTGATTGCTTTTGTGTGAAACGTAATGGATTTCTCAACTGCCCACAAACTCACCTTACCCCACTATTTTCTACTTTTTGCGGGGACAGGCTTTACTTTATTGACCCACGTCTTTTTAAATAAAGTTCCTCTGCGGAGAAGTCCATTCGGTGTCTTGCTTCCAGTTTTGTTTATTACGACCCCTGCCCAGTCTCAGCAGACACTGTGTCAGAAAACAAGTGAGGTAGTTCTGGTCTGTAGCCCGGACAGGAAAGAAAGCTTGGCTTTCAGGGCAGCGGCTAAACGACTGAGCTATTAGTATTCTAGTGTGGGCGCTGGCTTGGCGCTGAGGATTTAGCGCTTCGTCCCATCACGGAGTAGCCAAGTGAGGCTCAGCTGCTGCACACTAGAGGGCAGCGATGAGGAGGAGAGGGATACCACCACAATAATGAATGGGATGCCATGTTGTTAACCCCTAACCTTTCTAGCTCTCCTGTGGTATTTGCGCCCTTAACAGAATCATATAAAAAAAAGTTCTATCACAAAAACTCAGGAAACCCAAAAAGGCTTGTTTTTACAGTTTCTCTGAATGAACAAATAGTACCATTCTTGGTAAGGGCAAACTTGAAGTTGTAGAGAAAGAAAGGAATTGTTAAAATAATAAACTCTGTTATTAAATTGTGTAGGCAGTTACTTAGTAGCAAGTATGGAAAGTCAACCAAATGTATAGCACATTTTACACATCTGAAGATTCTAATGGTTAATATCATTAGCAGCCTGTCACTTCATTGGACATCATTTTTTTTTTTTTTACATTTTTTCATTTATTCATAGGTAGGTTACACAACACGTAATGTGTTATTGATACTTGGTCTCGATACGTATATGACAGAAGGCTGCGATATGCAAATAAGCCTTTCCAGATATGGACAGTATGGATAAGTATGGACCCTTTATATTAAATGGTATCTCATTTGCAATACATAGCAGTATAATCACAACACTAATATTTTGTCCATATCGTGCAGCCAAATACATACTGCTTTCTATTTATGGACAATTAAGAATTAAAGGGAAATGTCAGAAATGCTACTGTTCAGTTAGCAGAAATGCTAATGTTAAGTGTTAAAAGTGTTAATAATGTTAATAGTGATCTGACCTGCTTCAATCTGGTCTGATGACACACATTTATGTAAATCTGTTTGAGATGATCAGACACTATACACGCCGCGTTAAACAACAGAACCAGTTTTGTGGTCACACAGGTTTGTGGATGTGGTTTAGCGCGCTGTTTGTAAACATCAGCCCTGAAATTGTCGTCTTTAGTGGCGTTTTGTTCATTTTTTTGTAGCTCACAGTGAGCCATACTGTGTCTTGAAGTCCGATCTACCTCAGGGAAGAGCTGAATGTGGTTTGAACTGAGGGAGTGAATGAGGTTTTGAGGATTCAGTTTTGCCGAACTGTTCGGGTGACTATTGAGTTCTAGTGTTGGTTAGAAACGTGCTCACAGCTCACGGCCGAGCAACATCTGGTCACTGAAAATGTCTTGGCTGAACGACTACATCTGGGATGAGAGGAAAAATGTGTACTTTGGCTGTACTATTCCTTTAAGATTCTGCACTGGAAACAGTGCTCCTGATTCAAATGTGATGTTTTAGAGCAAGTGTGGTTTTCAGTGAATGTGTTTTCATGATCTGTTTTTGTTAAATCAAGATATTCCAGATTAGGCTCTCTCACAGGCCCTCTCCTTTGCTGTCCAAATTTCTTTTGTCTCCTCTTGTCTCCTGACTGTCCAAATGAGCTGACGGTGCAGGGTTGGCTTTTGGTGGACTGTGTGAATGTAAATGTGTGTGTGTGTGTGTGTGTGTGTGTGTGTGTGTGTGTGTGTGTGTGTGTGTGTGTGTGTGTGTGTGT
>JBBPDC010000023.1:1480135-1493436 GCA_037974485.1 Hemigrammopetersius urotaenia
TCTCTCTCTCTCTCTCTCTCTCTCTCTCTCTCTCTCTCTCTCTCTCTCTCTCTCTCTCTCTCTGTGTCTCTGTCTCTTATCCATTTGCTGCACCTGGTCTCGGACACCAGGGGTCCCATTGGTCGCCTCTCCAAGCAGCAGCAGCAATGGCCTGCTGTCCAGCAGTGAGAAGCGTTTTCCCTGCGAGTTCTGTGGCCGAACTTTTACCCTCAGCTCAGAGTGGGAGCGCCACGTCCTTCGCCATGGCATGTGAGTCTCTCTCCTACTGGACTTTCATTATACATATAACAGCGTGAGACCCACAACAACCGAATGACCCCAGGATCACTGATGATGTGTCCCAGCGCATGTATAGGATGTATCTTTAGCTCAACAACACTGAATTTTATTGTCGTGCACAAAAACAAAACCATAATCTGACATCCTTAAGGTCACACCTGTGTCAGAATTGTTTGATTAATTTGCTCCATTGGAGTGCAGTAAGCCATTCAGACTCCCCTGTTGGGAAGATCATTATATAAAATTGCTCGCTTGGTCAAAAATGGATAAATGACATAATCAGGTAGAAAACACTAAAAACTACATTTCTCAAGTGTTGAGTGTTACAATTGGATGTATGGAGTATACTATTGATATATTTAATGAGTTGAAGTTACAAATAAAAAGATCTGAAAAAACTTGACCCTTGAGATAAAATAAAATGGTCCAAAAAAGCAAGTTAACTGGACATGAAAGGCCCACAGGAATACCAGAGGGATATTCATACATATAGATATATATAAATATGAAATGAGGTAGAACAGTTACTCAGGTTAGAACCTTATTGCACAAGATTGTAGCTATTGCACTTGAGTTGAATAGATATTAATATTATAGATTCATAATATTTTAATCGATAATAATATTTAAGCTCAATATAATATATTTATGAAATCCACCATTATTGTATTGTTAATTCACACATTTGTTGTTAATTTACACTTCTCTCCTGCTTTACCTCTATTCATAGCTATTATTATTATTATTATTATTATTATTATTATTGTTCTAGTAGTTTTACTGTTTACTGTCATTATTATTAATATGAAACGCAGATGTATTATTATTAGTAGTGATAACTTGGATCAGGAAAGTCTCATTGAAATCGGTTTCCTCTCACCCACAAAACTTCTTCTGTCCTGTTTAGGACTTTTAACAGCAGTGGCGCGGCCACTAGCCCCGCCCCTGCGGTCGGAACGACAGCCCACATGTCCATCGGCCTGGTGCCTGTGGCGGACGCAGGACTCGACCTGTCCATCAACGCTTTGGAAGCCACCGAGAGGGAGTTTCAACTGGGGCAATCAAAGAGTCAAACTTGCGGCGAGGAAGATGAAGAAACCCTTGAGACCAAAAATGATCTGTAGGATTGTAGTTAAAAGAGGTGTGGAAGGCCTGTATGGCTTTAGACCACCTAACGTGGCTTGAGAATGTCTGGGTTTTTTCTCGTTTGTTTGTCTGTTTGGGTTCTTTTTGTTGTTGTTTTTTTGTTTTGTTTTGTTGATGTCGGAAAATGAAACGTAGGCTGCTTCACGGACACTCAATTTGAAGAAAAAAAAGGAGATTTGTCATAAGAACTTTTTTCATGGTTTGGAGCATCTTTAGATTTTAAGTGTTAAAACATTGATATATAGGTTGTGTTACATCCTAGCTGTTTGTTCAATTGCTGATCCTTAAGAAGTGTGACTTGGTCCCATAGGACAGATGCTAATATATTGGTAACCAATAGTTGAGGAAGCTGTAAGGGCTCCGTTCAGGTCGAATCATCAGAAAGCCCCTCACTACAGCCCACTGAGCTGCCTCCACAGTGCTAAACGTACATGTAATGTGTAACACGTTAATCCGTTACATGTTTTCGGCTTTCCTTTCAATGCCATTTGACAAAAAATAATTCATCACAATATTTCATAGGCATAGTTTGAATGTAACATGGATCCATTTAGATATCAGATAGCACGAATAAATGCTTTTATTTATGGCCTACATCACTCAAAACTGAGATTCCCCTTAAAAAAAAGGAGGAAACTGGATCAGTAGAGACATTTGCACAGATAAAAATTACATACCATTCTTACACTGGACGGATTCTGCGATTCGACCCAGACGTTGACCCATTACGGCTTCTGTATTTTTACATTTTTAGCCTTGTGTTAATCTTCCTGTAGCTGAATTCCTTCAGGAATAGTTGCCATCTTATTTATCTGTGTATCAGACGTTTGATTTTGAAACACGTTTTTTAGGATATCGACACTGGGCCCCAAAGTTTGTAGCAAATTGCTACTGTAGTTTATTCTATATTTCTTTGTTGTCGTTATTTTCTTTTTCTTTTTTTATTTGGTTTTCTTGCTGCTTTAGGCATGTTTCTGCACTTCCTCATGTATAAACTGCTTGTACTTGCCACCGAGCTTCTCTCTCCTGACTGTTTCCGATGCGAAGCACCGAAAAACGAAAACATTTCTAGTTTAGCACCTTTTGATTCTGTAACCGGAAACGACTGGCCATCCGAGCAGCCTAATCCAACGGTTAAAAAAACAAAAACAGGAGCCAAAACATCCGTTAGTGACCCCCAAGGTCTCCGAAGCCTGGCCGTGAAGGCGGCGGAAGAAACAAGGCAGAGATTGTACGCGATGGAAGCCGCTGCTCAGAAACCCCAAAGCCTTATTCGAAGAGTCCGATCAAAGTAGACGTCGCAAAATATCATAGCATCGATTACGAAAAACTACCCAGGAGCCATGAAATCACCGGTAAGCGCCGAGCCTTCTCCGCACCAAAATGCGCCGGCCATTCCGGCACGCCCTCCATACGGCTGTCCTTCCCAGAGGTGTTGTGGGGGAGGGGAAGGGGTGGGGGAGAATCCAGGTGCATTCTGGGTCCTCTGCATGCAGTCCTTTTTTTGCAGCCATGTATAGAAAAAAAAACCTTGTCAAGTGTTTGAGACTGTGGTGTTTCAGAAAGGAATACTGTACTCTTTCCTTTAGGTGTCGTCGTCCTATTTAAAGGAGAAAAAAAAACGTTGAAAAGATAACCTTTTTTCAGCTCTCCAATGTTCAAAGCTGTTGTACAATGTCTGGTTTAGGGATATTTTTTTTTGTACCTTTAATAAAAAAAAAAGAAAAAAAAAGTCCTGGCGGGTGGGGTGGTGGGGGTACTGGGTGCTCGTTTCCTTTATAAGGATTAGTCTAACCTTTCTAAAAACAAAAAAAAACATTAGAGAGACGGTGAAGAAATAAGCTTCTGGGGCATACCGGCCGACGACCGGCGGGCCTCATCCGTAACACACTGGATACTTGTACATATGATTTCAATTTTTGTTTGTTTGTTTTGTTTGTTCTTTCTTTTCGGCTTTCTCTTTTGTTCCTCCTCCTCCTCTGACTGTTCACCATAGTTCGACTTACAGTAGCTCCTCTCCCATCTTGCCTTCTCCTCCCGCTTCCTGACGATGGGTTTGTGACGTTGACTAGAATGGTTGTTTACAATTTTATTCCATTTATTTCTGGATATTCTGTAAATATTGTAATTCATTGTTTTTTTAACTTGTTAATAAAGTTATCAGATAACGGCAACCGTCTTTTCCTGTTTGCTCTTCCTTCACGCCTCTGATTTTCTGCTCCTGAGTGGTTACGAAATTGGGGCACCGGTTTTTTTTTGGTTTTTTTGAAGGGGGTTCATTAAACTCCACATTTGAAATTCATCTGTTGCCATATATGTCCCCAGTGGTGCCTTCAGACACGGACGCCCGGCCCTGGATCCGACTGCCTCTTCTTATGCTCATCACGGCGCATAGGCGGAGGAGAGAGAGAGAGAGAGAGAGAAAAGGATAAGTTCTTAAAGCAAGCCAGCTCCAGGGAAAGCCAATGGCAAAGAGAGGAAAAGGAACTAAATAAGGAATGCCTGCTTTCAAGGACAAAGTGCTGCAAATGTAGGAGATGAAATGATAGACTGAAGAGGCCGGGAGATGATTTTGTACAACAATAGAATAACTTCACCCTCGACTTCCTCTGTATGGGATTCTGGAGGCCAAAAAACTGAACGAACAGAAGGAAAGCACAACCTGTTCTCCATCTAGTGCTCTTTTTGGTCTGTGCCCTGTTCAGTGCCACTACTCACACTATGGTGCATAAATTCTGGGTTGTATACAAATCTCAAAATTCACTATAATGCAGGTGTCTAAAACTGGACTCGCACTAAAAGTGCACCATTTTGGGTTGCATCTGAAAATTGCCTGCTTACTGTACAGTGCATTATTTTGAGATGTTTCCAAAACACTAACCTATTTAATGTATGGTGCACTATTTTGGGCTGTGTCCAAAATTATACTCTGCTCATAATATAGTGCACTATTTTGACCTCTGTCCAAAACTGTACCCTATATATAGTGCACTCCTTTGGATTTTCTCACTACAGAGAGTGCTGGTTTGGGCTGTGTCAGAACACGACCCAGTGCACTGTTTAGTGCACAATTTTGGGTTGTGCCCAAAATAATATGGTACTCACTCTGTAATGCACTTTTTTGGGCTGTATCCAAAAACCTAACATGCTACAGACAGACAGATTGACAGATTGAAAGATGTATAGATAGACAGACAGATGGACAAGTAGATAAAAAAGACATTAGATAAACATTATTAGATACATTTCAGATATCCAGTAGCTCATTCATAAATAAAAACTAAAAATTGAATAATAAATAATGTTTAAAAAAATAGGACAGTAATAAAAATAAAAAGGGTCAAAGAGCATTTAAGAGTCTTATTGCCACGGGGACAAAGGACCTCTTGGTTCTGCGGTGCAGTGAGGAGAGCTGCATGCTGCTGCTGCTCCTCTGCGCCGCCGGGATGCTGTGGAGCGAGTGTCGACTGTACAAGTGTACGATTCTGGGTTGTGTCCTAAACTGTAGCCTACTCACCCTAGAAGTGCACTATTTTGGGCTGTGTCCCAAACCATTCTCATCATAATGCATTGCTTTGGGTTGTGTCCGAAACCGAAGCCTACTCACACTGAAACACAGTCATTGTAGAACACTGTTACCTTATTATTGTAGATCAATACCCTATTAACCATGTATGTATTTATGTATTTCTTCATTTCATTTTTTAAATTTGGCAGGCACTCCTATATAGAGCAGCTTACATGGGTGCTTTGCAATACATTATAAACCATATACCTCACACTAGTAAAGGTATACTAAGCACTGCTTGTACCAGAGATGGATTTAGTCCTCCACAAAGTTCCTATCTGATTACACACACAATAATTTAAGTTATTTGTAAAGTTTGTGTGTACTTATGCGCGCAGTGAAATGGAGGGTCTTCTGTCATTGTTTGAGACAGCGAGGGTCTCAGGAGAAGTGTGTCTTAAGGTACTTTGAGGAGGATCTTTGAGAAGAGGTGGGTGGAGGTGAGCTGCGACCTGTGGTCTGATCAATAGAGTAGAGAGAGCTTCAGAGTTTTAAATTGAACTGAGAACTGCGGGATTGCCATGAAGGATCTGCAAATGTTGTAAATGATGTTGAGACATGCAGAGAATCACCATGAAGAAAGGAGGGGATGAGCTAAATGTCTTCAGCATAAAAGTGATGCATTAAAGGAGAATCCATGTGAAGATATCACCTACACAGAAAATGTATAAGGAGAGGAGAATGGGACCAAGACCGAGCCTTGAGGAACACCAGGGACTGAAAAAGATCATTTACATCCTTTTCACTCTTTGTAACTGCAACCCTCAAGGTAGGACACAACAAGTCAGTCCAAAATCATTGAGAGAATCCAGGAGGATCTGATGGTTGACCGTAACAAAAGCTTCAGTGAGAGCTAAACAAATTTCAACCAAAGATGGCTGTTCTGGCTACATGAAGCTATTCAGTGACAGCAAACAAGGTATGTTTCTGTAGGAATGTGCTCCTTTTAATACAGACTTTCTTGGGTCTGAAATCCATTTAGTGATGTAAATACGGTAGTTTGAGTTGGTTAATAAGAGCACAATCCTGAACTTTGGAAGGGAAGGAGAGAAGAGATACTGGTCTGTAGTTGTTCACATCAGTGATGTCAAGCCTTTTTAGGATTTGTGACTACAGCTGATTTGAAGACCATTGGAAAATGGCCTGTTTTCATGGAGCCATTTATTATGTGAATGGTATAAGGGAGAAAGTCTAAGGATATGGTCAGAAGTGTCGGTGATGGGATTGCATCAATTATGTGGTGATGTGGTAGGGGTTGCAGGACGTCAGGTACCGAAGAATCTGTGGGATGTGGGGTCTAGCGGGTAAGTGGATGGTCAGTAGAGAGAGTATGAGAGAGAGGCAGCAAATGCAGGGATGGATTGTCCGAATTTGTCCTCAGAGGAAATGGAAAAAGGAGCAGCAAGTTCAATAAGTGCAAAAAAACATGGCAAAGAGTTTGTGAGGGTCAGATGCAGATTCTTCTAGCTCGAAAATGTAGCAAATCTCAGTGGTGAGCTTTGATAGAACACAACAATATGAGAGGGGATCGGTGTTATAATGCGATGTTGTTGCATGGTACATCACATAGGCATGGTGAAGGATGTGAGCTGTGTACAAACTTGGTTGAAAGTGGAGTGGAGAGAAAAGGGAGTTGGTAGCGATTTTCACTGCTGAAGGACAGAAAGAAGGTGTTTCAGGTGGAACACAGGATGACAGGATTGCAGAGGTAAGAGAAAGGGTAGAAAGGGAACAAAGGCTGCAGCAAGGAGTTGAAGAGATGATGATGTAGTGGTTGGAGTGGGTCTGGAGAGTGAATTTCTACAACAAAAGATGATGGAAGAGATGGAAAGGGTTGCCAAACGTCTGAGTGCAGGAGCTGCTCTGGTGAGGACAAGGTCAAGGATGTTACCCACATAATGGGTTGCAGGAGACTTGTTGAGGACACAGAGCAAAAGATGACAGGAACTTGAAGATGCTGCAGGTACGTAGCTTGTCATTTAGGAGCACACTGTTTTGGAGCTGTTTTTAGGATCTGAAAGTACCCTATTTCTTATAGTGCACAGTTTTGGGCACCTTATGCACTATATAGTGTGCTTTGTTGGACTGTGTCTGAAATTCTACACTACTCAAACTATATTAAACTATGTTTAACTATGTTTAATATAGAAATTTATTCTATTCACAATATAGTGCTGTATTTTGGAGCCATGTCTGAAATCACATGGCTCCCTATAGAGGCTCTAGAATAACATTCTGTTTCTGATTCTGTGGCTGTGTCAAAAACCAGACCTGTAATTCAGATCTGCCTGCTGCCATTCCTGAGCAAGCTCTGCACTGGTGGTGCCCCGATCGCACAGCTGAATCACGTTTAAGAGATGGTCCTTTCACTTGCTACACTTTCGTGGGTGCCCTAAAACCTTATTCACAACTGAACCTCTCTCCTTGAAGTTCTTGATGATCCGATAAATGGTTGAGGATGACTTTCCTAGAAGGTAACCCTGGTTAACAGAGGAAGAACAATTTCTTTTAGAGAGTCCAGTCTGCTATTCTAACTCAGATCTGCAGAATCCTCGTCAACACTCATCACCTGTGATTGCGTACGTTCATGGTAAAAAGTGACTTTGCAATTAACTGGAATTCATCAGATAACTCTTGATACCACTCTGGAGTACAGTAAACATTCCATTTTAAACTCGGTTTAATACATTACCCTTAAAGAAAATGTAAAGGCAAACCCGTATCTGTACTGTACAGTTTACACTGAACTCCCGCAGTGCTAGAATGTAAATAGTGATGTTAACCCCGACAAGACTGTACTGCAATCCATACAGCGTGTGTTTTTCTTTGGTATAAGCAGGTTAATACAGTAAGAATTTAGTTTAATTCAGAAAAGTAAAATACAGGACGTCCACCACGTCCCCTCATCCTGATGCTGGTTGTTTATGTTTGGGCGTGGTGCTTAGCAACCCAGCATGAGGACTAGGGGGCGTGGCACACGAGGCCCAGACGTCACAAAAGTAAAATAAATGCTTAGCATATATGCAGTTACTGCATTAGTACTGGGGTTTCAGAGAACAATTATTAGAGAACAATTATTAAAAAAAAAATCTGTGTTAGACTGATTTGTGTTAAAGTGGGTGTTTACTGTATATGCACATTCCCAACATTCAAACTTTGTGAAAATTAATATTTGTGTCATTCTCAAAACCTATGGATTCGACTATAGTGCCCCGATAGAAAATAGTGATTCGGCTTCTTTTCTATTCCCTATAATAGTGTTCTATCTTGTGCACTTTAGATTTAATGCCTCACCTTATCCACCTCAAGGTCACAAACCTCACTGCATTTTTCATTGGTCTCCAATTTAAAATCGCGTTCCGGGTCTGGAAAGGACAAAGACAAAGGCTGACGTGGACAGACACACTGATTGCCCCAAGCACACACCTCCACTGCCTTCAGTCACAGCTTTTGTAAGAAGTGACAGACAGTCTTTTAGACCGTGAAAAACGGTGAACGAACACTTCTTACATTCATGACTCCCTTCTGCTCACCTCTGGTTCTGGAAGAATAGAAATAGACAATAAAAAAGTCTGAGAACTCCTTAAAGAGATTCCAGAGGGTCTTCTTCTCTGCAGTTTCACCATGTGTCATGAATCACACACACACACACACACACACACATACATCCATACACACAAAATATATATTTAAGGTGGGTTTCCTCACATGAATTGCTTTCTTTGACTTTTGACTTTGTTCTTTTGATACAAGATGGTGAATCTAGATACATGGTAGACACATAAAGATTGTAAATACAAAATACAGTGAACCAGGACAGGATTGTGGATCTAGAACATGGAGGAACACATACAAGATGATAGATATAGAAAACAGTGGACTCGTTAGCATGGTAGAAACACTAGAATTAGAACATGGTGGACTGATACAGGATGGTGGATCTAGAACACGCTGGACTCATTAGGACGGTAGATGTAGAACATTTAGAAGTTGTGGAACATACAACTCATGTATTATCAGTGTCTGTGGAAAGGTCACCTTCCAGAAAGCGAATGAGCGCCCCACTCTCCTGTGGTGAGTATCCAGGGCCTATTTTCTGAAGCGCTTGATTTCACAGGTCTAACGTCATCTTTTAAAAATATCTGTGAGACGCAAGGGATCAGGGAGTAATCTCAGTAGCTCAACTTCACACGGGCTTGAAACCCCAGGGACACGGCTCCGTCTGGCTTAGCACTACTGAAGGAATGGCTGATGAGAAACGCCAGCCACGTTTTTAACTGACGGCATGACCAGGCCAAAGGCAGCGACCTCCTCGAGACCTTGACATATTAGCACCATGCAGTAAAACATGTCCAATTTAAAACATGTTGGCTCACATTTTTTCTTTGATAGAAATAATGATTTGAAAACTGAATAAAAACACATCATACATTAAACTCTATTGCACAATTTAAAAAGTTGGTGCTTGATTTAAGTATTACTTTTAAGTATTAATCCTAAATTAAGTATTAACGGCGATAAAAAAAATATCGCCGTTAATCTATTCACCAAGTTGGGTTGGGAGCTGGGTCTGTACTATACAAGCTATGCTGAAAAAAATGTATTTGAGCTGTCTGTCCCAATATCATCTAAAAACTTTGAATGACTGAGACCCATTTCAGATCTAAATTTATGATGTAAAATGGCATTTATGTCGGATGTGGTACAAAAATACAACATTATAAAAGTAGATTTGATTAGAAAACAATGAAAACAGCAACTTCAATTAGTACATGTGAGTCCAGTTTAGTATATAGTAGTAACTATATCACTTGAAATGAAAGATTTAAAAAATCTGGCATATGTAACATAATCAGGATCAGTATATTTATAGTTTAAGATGAAAGTCCTGGTTACTAAGTATATCATTAAGATGATAGCGGATTTCATGACACTGTAGCAGATACACTTTTAACCTATGAAGTCAAATTAATGTCTTCTGGGTTTCAGTAAGGAGGATTTATGAAACTAGAATAAGCGGATTCTGATTCTGCCCTCCACTGCAGCACTCACAGATTCTTCCATTGTTTCAGTTTCATTCGGAGCTTCGTCAGGCCCCTCTTGGGCTTTGGGAGGATAAGGGTTTAAGGCTCAGGGTGCAGTTAAATAACCAGAGAAGGTCAGGTGAGACACATTTATTCAGTGACACGAGTCCTCTGTCAGTGAGCAGCTACGCATCTCTTTATCATTAGAGCATTGAAAAAGGGTAGGATTTAACGGAACACAAGCTGAGGATGATTCAGAAGCAAAAAATGACAGTGACTGATATTAACATAAATTATGCAGACAAGTTTAAATTATCACTTTATATAGTTTAATTGTGCCTTCATGAATTTTAAGCATGAGACAGGGCAAGTCAAGTGAATACTGAAAATGAATACTGCAAATATGTAATGTTGCTTATGTTTATGTACATGCAATTTGTCACTGATCAAGGCAACAGGTATTTGTGAAGACCGTGTATTTGTTTTATGTGATGATGTGGTACTATATAAAATAAAAGCCTAAGGCTGCGCCTCACCTTTATTTCCCCAGAGAATAATAGAGAAAAAGAAAGAGAGAGAGAGAGAGAGAGAGAGAGAGAGAGAGAGAGAGAGAGAGAGAGAAATAGAACTATTAAACACAGAACTATTCATTAAAATATTAAAATAGAACTATTAAACACTTTACTCTTCTTTGCGCACTCTCTGTTGCTCTCTCTCTTCTGCTCTCGCTCTGTCTCTTTCTCTCTCTCTTTCTGTCTTCCTCAGAGATTGTGAATGATATTAGGCCTACTGGCACTGAAAAATATGCCATTTTAATTGGGTTATGATTATAGTAGTAATGTTTAATATATTATAATAGAACAAATTGCACATGTTTTGTATTGATTTCCTTAGGAATCCCATTAAAACATGACTTACAGGCAGCTACCTATCGGATTCATTTTAAATTTCACCAAATTATCTTAAAAACCATTACTGCCCAGTATTCCCTATTAAGGGGATTCTGATGAGGCAATAAGAAAGTATCAGCTCCAGCATATGCCTGGGCCAACTGGGGTTAATGAGTAAACTATTACTGAACTGAAAGCAACCACTAAAAAAGGTCAGATATAAAAACTGAAACAAAAGAAAACATAAATGCATCTAAAGTGGTTTTTAAGGTCTTTAAGAAATACCAGCACCCAAGTCAAGCATAATCTACTAATGTGTTCATTTAGCATTGATGAAACAGTAGACCTCACTTCAACAAATCTATGCTATGTGGTGGAGTCCAGTAAAGGGGCAGACGCCCTCATGAGTGAAAGTGAAAGTGACCAGAGTAAGTTATCCAGAGTAACTTAGAATTATTGGCTGTAGGGACAGTCCTCTGGGAGTAACTGAGGTTTAAGTATCTTGCTCAAGGATAGAAAGTGGGGTTCTTGACTTTTTTGGTCATCGGGTCCACACACAAGTGTACTACTACCATTTACATTTACATTTACGGCATTTAGCAGACGCTCTTATCCAGAGCGACGTACATCAGTGCTTAAGAATTCCACATCTGTTTCTTACATGAAAACCACTCTGTGTATGACTGAAGTTGATGCGTGTTTGTTGGGTCTGATGTTAAAAGATAAACAATTGTATTGCCGAAAGGATCACTTTGTGACATGAACCCTGTGATGAGTATAAACAAAGGAATGACTCTATTATGCTAGTGGTGCATGAACAGTGTACATATGGACAACATGTGTAAAGAGGTATCAGTGCAGATGTAATGATACCTAGAAACAAAAACTAAGGAGCTGGAAGGAGGTGCACATGGACATTTCCAATTTCCATTGCCATGCATGTAACATAAAAAAAAGTAAAGGTTTAAAGTGACCATTTGTGATACACATGAACACACCACAGTTCACAGTGTGAATGTCTTCTCTGTGTTTAACCCAGTCACCAAGTGAAGCAGTGGGCAGCCAGACATGCAGCACCTAGAAGCAGTGTGTGGGGACAGTATTTTGCTCAAGGGTACGTCTGTGATGCCGCTGGGATTCAAACCCACAGCCTTCCAATCACAGAGGCAACTCCCGAACTGCCTGGCCACCAACTACCCCACTCATATATATTCACAGTTTGAGCATAAAGGTTTAAAGATGCCAGCATCATTTTTAGTACTTTCTAATTGCATTATTTACACACGAGAATCTAAAAGACAAATTCTTAACATAAAGTGGTGCAAACACATTTCATATCTGAAACACTACTTCAGTTCATTGAAATAGTAAAATTAATGTATTAGTTGATGAAAGACTGCTTATCTATAAGAGGCATATGACATAAGCACTTTCTGACCAAGTTTATGGACAACATACAACACGGACAGTAAAACGGCATAAAACCCGATTAGATGGACAATGTACACAAGGATATCATATCTTCAGAAAAATGTAATACATTCACAAGACCATTAATAACTTCCTAAATGACATGTTGCTGCAACTCCATACTTATAAATGTATTTTCAGTTTACATTTAAATAGTGAAAACTAGGGATGCACCGAATATTCAGCCACCGAAAATTTCTATATTTTTTTAACTTGACCGAAACAATCAACAACCGCAGACTGCATGCACCAGACTGGGTTACAGTCAACTTATCTCTAGTGTGGGCGCATTTCCATATATCTAAAGGGGGTTCTCCACTGACTGGTACCAGCTCGGTTCGGTCCAGTTCTGTTCTACTCTCTTCAGTTTGGTTTCAGAGGTTCATTTTTCCGCTACAACTGGTTGCTATAGCAACCAAACGTTCTGAGAAACAGCCCGAGCGGGGCTAAGCTGAGGTAAACAACCCGGGTTTTATTTCTTGGTATGTGACTGTTTGACACAAAACGGAGTCAACTGGCACCAGACAAGGCTTAAAGAAGCAACGTTAGAGTTAGTTAGCATTAATGCTAATGCTAGCGCTAACGCTAACGCTAATGCTAACGTTCAAATTTTAGATACAGAAAAGTAAAAAGTTGCACCGAGCCGAGCTGGTACCAGTCAGTGGAAACCCCCATAAGAAAGACACTCAGAAAGCCCTTTGTAAAGCGTGGAATGCCAACATTTCTAGAGAGAGTGCATCCACAAAGGGACAGAATATGAAGCACAGAAGAGGCAAGAGCACAGACACACACTCCACCTGAAAAGGCAATAAAGATTTCCAGTGATTATGGTAAAGATATGGGCTGCCTCTGTTTTAATACACTATTTTGTTAAAGGACTCCAGAGAATGTTGTTCTTTCATCAGTTTTTAAAGCACTTGCTCT
>JBBPDC010000023.1:1543844-1561897 GCA_037974485.1 Hemigrammopetersius urotaenia
ATCAGCGGCTCCTGATTTAATCTAATGAAGGACTGATCGAGTCGAACCAGGTTTCTGATGGAACTACAGTAATACTGAACTTCCACAGGAACTCACTGATATACTGAACAGAACATCACTGTTTACTGTAGAATGTGGTGTTTTACTTTGTGTATTTAGTGATATTTAATGTGAAAAAAACACTCACTGCTCATCTAAATACACACACACACCTTGGTGCCATCTCTTCCCGTCCATCCACATGATGTTCTACAAAAGATGATTCATCAAGGTGTACCGTGGGTGCTTACATCAGTGGAAAAGGACAGCATGTGTACTCTGACCGGTCTGCAGCTATGCAGCTCCTTACGCAGGGTGCACTGTATGATCTGACACCTTTCTATCAGAGCCAGCATGAGGTTTTTCAGCAGTTCGAGCTACAGCAGCTCTTCTGAGGGATCAGACCAGACAGGATATCCTTCACACGCACTGGTGTTCACATGTTACCTCATACAACTCCCCTTGACAGGTGCCACTGTAACGAGTTAATCAGTGTTATTCACTTCACCTGTCTGTGGTTGGGGCTGTAGTAGTGTATCCACTGGTTTCAGCATTTATATAAATACTGAAGGTGGCCATTTGGAATCAACCAAGACGAGCAGATTCTTGCCATAAACACAAACAGCCTTAGTGTAACTATGCATGACTCAGCATGCTAAACAGCCTGGTGGCTCTCAGTTGTGATTTGATTCATGCGATTTGAATAGGAACTGATTTTTCATTTTAGACATTTCTTCGTTTTCACACTGTGTGAGCGGTGGGTAAAGGAATAAAGAAGAAATACACGGTGCTTTTTTAAAAGGAGTTATTTTTCCTCGCTCATGGGTCATAAGGAAATATTAGACAGGTTTCCGTGTAAATAACAGCACGTGTGATCATAGAGCCACAGACTGAACACAAAGTGCATTTTTTATGATCTGAAAGAGATTACGAGTCACGTTTAATATGACAAGACCTTCAAAAACGTTATCATCTTCAAAGTCTGCAGTGAAGTGAAGACACAGATACACAAGGTTTGACTGAATGAAGGCTTTCTAGACAAACATAGTTCTCAATCCTCTGAAGTTCTACCACCGTGGAGTCACCCAAGTGTCTCTGACCCTCATGTCAGGCCTGGAAGCGAAAACTTCACCGCACTCTCGCTCACTCGCCCTCCTGAGGAGACTGAAAACCCTGCAAGAAGACTACTAATCATCCCCTAAAGCCACCATCCACTTGGAAGACCACTAATCCCTCATGGCCACCATTCACACTCTTTTGGAATCCTGTATTATAGATAATCTGGCAGTGACTGGTTTCCTCTGGGTAACTTATCTTTCTCGAGGTGTAGGAGTGCTGTGTGTACAGTTGTGTAGTTTCTGGCCCCAGATCTGATTCTTTTTAGATCACTTCTCAGAAAAATAACAGCTGTACACACACCATTCCAATGCAGTGTGCAATAGCATAGCATAGTCATCATCAAGCACAGGTGATTTAAACAACCAAGAAAGATAAAGTAATACAAATAACAACAACAACAACAACAATAATACTGACAATAGTACTGCTACTAATAATTTTATCCTCATCAAGACTTTCTTGGTTGTTCAAATCCACCCCCCAAACAATAATAATAATAATAATAATAATAATAATAATAATAATAATGCTTCATCATTTTTGGCTGCTCGTATCTCCCTCTCTCTCTTTCTTAAACCTCTAGCAGTTCAAAAAACTGGTGTATACTTTGTTTTACATTTCTGAGTGATTGATTTCGTACCTCCTACTGACTCATAAACAACTTTTACAGACTTATCATAAATCTCAAAGCTTCGTTTGATTGCATGTAATAAAAAAAACTGCAAAAAAACTGCAATAGAAAGCAGACAGCTCAGACAGACTATAGTAAGCTTTGGGCAACTCAATACACCTCTTCCTATGGCAGAGGGGCACGGGCCGGGTGGCTGTTGGCCTAGACTGCCCGAAAGAGGTCTTCTACATCTCTGGGCCGGTAACTGCTCGGTTATGAGTGTTCCTTAATAAAGGAAATGAAGTCTTGACAGGTGGAACAGTGCTAGGCGATGCTGTATGTTTCAGCAGGCCTGTAACTAAGAGATAAGTTAATGCCTGCTACCTCTGCACAGCATGATACTGGATCATATATACAGCAGGAGGCAATATGGCAAAAAAAGTTACACACTAAATCAAATGAAACAGCTGATATTTATTAATATATTATTCAATATGTTCTCTTTTTATGACGTGTGCAGATGTGCAGTGTTCTGATGAGCGCCGACAACATCTGTGATACGACAGGAATGAATTAATCACCAAAGGTGATACTGACGATACTGAGGCTGGAGGCTGGAGGTTGTGTGTGTGTGTGTGAGAGAGAGAGAGAGCAAGAGAGAGAGTGTGTGAGTGTGTGTGAGTGTGAGTGTGTGTGAGTGTGAGAGAGAGAGAGAGAGAGAGAGAGAGAGAGAGAGAGTGTGTGTGTGTATTGTGCATTCCAGAAAATAGCAAAATATATTTAGTTGTGATTAACCATTTCCTGTGAAAGCACAAAGCTACACAATGTGTCAAATTTATCCATCTTTAAAGACGACTTTGAGATAAACTTACACCAGTTTGTTTTATTTCTCCCAGACATTACATCCCCAGCACAACTGGAGAGTTGCAGCCATGTAAAACAACAAGACCTTAATAGTGAACACTGATTGGCCTCAACTAATTCATCAGGTTCAGTTGCAAAGCAATCAAATGTTAAAACAATGACGATGCCGGAATTTCAGTCTGTCCTAAAAAATTCAAAAGCTCAAAAGATTGAAAAAACTAATTTCGCAAAAACTGGGAGAAGCACTCTAGTCATATTTCTTCATGAAACAAAGCTACACGTCGTACCACTCTTCCCTGCCAAGACTTTGTGAAAGTTTCCAGCTGTGTAGAAGTGCCATCATGTTCTCAACTGATATTGGTTCTTGATTTACACCTCTAACCAGTATTATGTTAGGTTGTGTGTCTACAAATCAACGTTAAATTCTTGGCTATGTTGAATATGCTTCAAAGATATCACGACATTGTATGAATTTATTGACAGCCTTTCACCATTCACCTCAACACTATATTTAAGGTGGTTTACCCTATTAAGTAATGTAAGAAGAGAAAGAACAGAGCTGCCATGATTAATTTTCATTTATCCAAAAAATAGCAAGTTGTGTAATGCTAATTTAAATTGGCCTGCTGGTCACCTTATAGGATTAAACCAAGTCTGATGGACACACTCAACAACAGGCAATAGCTGCTATTTTGTGTCAGTGCATTCACATTGAAGTGTTTTTCCAGTAAGGTATTTTGGAATCACTGTGTACATAAAATGCATGGTGAGTTACCATTTAATTACAGCCACTATTAAAGTTCCTGAGGTCTGGAGCACATAAAGCCAGAAAACATTTGTAACATCATGACCAAAACAGCCTTAAACTTCAAACGGGATACATTGGTGCACAGGAGTGTGCATGCGACAGTCAGTCAAAACGCCACTGGTAAATCCCCAATAGGTGTGGCCAATGTCCAGGTGTGGACATTCTGACAGTCCGTACCTCTGTGGCATGCTGAAACCACATGACAGCCAGACTGTACTAGGCAGGAATGTGGGCAGCATGTCCGCATATCTGTCTACAACATGTGGTTTTAGTATCACCTATTTTTAGCCCATTACAGCTATGGCGACCGCTATGATATAAGAGTCATAAAATAGCAGCGTTCACTAGTAAGTGACTGTTTACTAAAGACCACCCAGCAGAGACTGGAAGCTCTCCAAATATCACAAACACCAATAAAAACTTGAAAACACCCCTAAGCAGAAGCCACTGACACTCGTCCTTACCCAGAGTACAATGCTCGGATGCCCTCCTCCCGTCCGATCCTGAGCAAGGCATGGAACATGCCCCTGTATCGAACCTCCATGCACTGGGACTGGCCTTGGACCTGCAACCGGGTCTTCGTCAAATCAATGGGGAAAGTGCCTGTAGTGTTCAAAAAAAGGCATTACATGCAGGGAGTGCATGCACAAATTGGGTGAACACACATTTCAGGAATATTTAAGCAAGGAGAACATATATATTATTTGAAAATATATTATTTGGATTCGCATTACATTGCTTTTGTACTGTAGAAAACTCTTCACTTTATGTCTAAAGCACACAGGAGTGCCTGGAAATGTGCCACTTTCAATCCATAGATTGTAATCTGGGGCCGTGCAGTGTGCACTGCACTTCCCTGCAATCTCATGGATGGAAGCTGCACATTTCTCGTCAGTCCAAAGTGTCTTGTCATTGTGGCCTTCTCCCAACGATGCAGAGCATCGTGCAGATCCAGCAGGTGCACCTCTTACCAAATTCTGCGACGATCGAGGCCATCCCCCCGTAGACGAACGGTTTCCAGTTCAGGTTTGCCATTTCCGTAGCTGTGCCCTCAGCTTGCTGAAGGCCCACTAAAAAGAGAAAAAAGCCGAAATGGCTGTAAACAAGCTGTTTCCATCGAACATTGCAAAGCATCGTCCAGCCCGATAATAATACACCAAGTGCAGTCAGCTGCATAGCCAAATGTGCACCGGGGAAAAATACAGGCGGCTGTATTAAAGATTCATGCGGCACCGTCGCAGATTTGCTGCACTACCATTGGTCAGGAGCGTCATCAATCAGAACATCGCGGCTTGTGATTGGCTCTGGTGACCCCGGTTCATGCCCATTTTTGTTAACGGCCACTTTGAGTGACAGCTGTTCCTTCGAAACCGCCACACTAAAGTCTTTGGCCAATATATGTGACTGAAATCAGCTATAAATTAAATTAATGGGCACATGTGTGACTTTAGGTATCTGCTACATGTTTAAGGTTAGGTCAGGTTTCGGAGGGTTTGACAAAAAAGCAGATTTTACACACCGCTATTCAACTAGTGCCGTTAGCTCAACCGTTTAGCCACTTAGCCACAAACCAACTCTCAGACTAGTAAAGTAGAAAACACTTCTGCCCCACAAACCATAGCGCCCAGCGCTCTCCTACCCGGCTCGAAGCGACGATGGGGTCCCTCCCTATTTTATCGCTGACTCCATAGTTCCGAGCGTGAGTGGAATTTCTTCACTTTAACAAGAGAAAACTTGCCGAGTGCTGGAGTTCAGATTCATTTTCCCACGATTCAGACCGAGGAGTTGCTCTCCGGAAGTCCAGCCCACTTTTGGTGACCTCACACGGCTCACCGCCTCTTTTCAAAGTCACCCCGTACCAATCCTCCACAAAATATGTCCAGTGAACAAATTTATTTCCAGCTATGCTGACATAGAGAATATGTGTTCTTTTTATGGGAATATTGATGAAACCTTGATTCATCTGTTCTATGAATGTCAAATGTCGGAATTATTTATTCCTGACCTCAAAAAGTACCTGTTTGATCACTTGTGGCTTATTCCCTTAGTGTCAAATATATTTTTTTCTATTAAGCGAACCCTGAAAAGAAATCCCTGGATTATGTAGTGAATTTCTTTATTTGGCAGGCAACATTTTTGTTCATAAGCAAAAATGGCAAAAACATTGCAACCCCCTTTCACTTTGTTTTCCTCAGAAATGGATACACTCATTAAATCTTTAAAGTTAGGAATAATTTTTAAAAAATGACAAACTGCCTCCTCAACATAATATTGAACCGATGATCTGTCTTCCTCTTTGTATGATTAATTACTTGCATTTATTGTTTTGCTTTGTTTTGTTTTATAAAAATCTCCTGTCCATGTATTTCCTTTATGTGAATGTGATTTGCAGTAAAAAAGTCACCTAGTTCCAAAAAAAGAATTCTTTTAAAAAGTCACTCTGTCCTGAAGTCACTAGTCATGAAGGTAACTGTCTTAAAATAGTTACCTCCAACCATCCTAAAACAGGAAATCTATTTTTTTAAAAATCACTCGGTATTAAAAAGGTCACTCTATTCTAAAAATGTCATTGTACAACCCAAAACAGGTCACTAGGTCTTAAAACAGTCAATCTGCCCTGAAAATGTCACTCTGTTCTTAAAAAAGTCACTATGTTTAAAAAAAAAAAAAGTCACCCTGTCTTAAAGAAGTCACATACAAAAAGTCTTGAAAAGGTCTTCATTATATCCCAAAATCAGGCCACAATGTCTTAAAAATGTATCTCTGTCCAAAAAAGTTGCTTGGCGCTTTTGTGCTTTTGAAACATTTTAAAGTTACAAATTTACATATTTAAAACATTTAACCCATTCAATTAAATATAATTAACAATAGAAGTTTTTTATATTCTTGATGTTTTGTTGAAATGTGTTTAAAGTAGTAACTAATTTAGTTTTTACATTTTAAAAAGTGAACTGAAATAAATGTCACACTTTTATGCATCAATAAACAGTCTAAAGCTGTCAATGGCTACATCAATGAATTGACAGTCTGACGTCTGGGACATTGTTTTATGATCAAAGCGTTTTCAACTTGCAGTGCCCACAGTGAGAAATGTAATCAAGCAGTTCAGGGGAGGTCAAGATGAGATCTCTTTGGCCACATATTCTTAGAAAAAATGAGCAGCATTTCATGAAAAGAACACCTTGCCAAATATTAAACGTGGGGGTGGATCTATCATGCTTTTGGGGTTGTGTTGCTGCCAGTGGCACAGGAAACATTGCACAGGTGGACAGAAGAATGGATTCCAATAAATACCAGCAAATTCTGGAAGCGAACATCACAACATTTGTAAAAGAGCTGAAACGGAATAAAGAATGGCTTCTACAACAGGACAATGATCCTAAACATACCTCAAAATCCACCATGGACTGCCTCAAGAAACTCAAGCTGAAGGTTTTGGAATGATCATCACAGTCCCCTGATTTAAACATCATTGAAAATTTGTGGGTAGATCTTAAAAGAGCTGTGCATGCAAGACCACCAAAGAATATTACAGAACTAGAAGCCTTTTGCAAGAAAGAATGGGAGAAAATCCCAAGTACAAGGACTGAAAGACTTTAAGCTGGCTATAAAAAGCGTTTGTAAGCTGTGATATCTGCCAGAGGAGGTGTTACTAAGTACTGATTATGTAGAGTGCCCAAACTTTTGCCAAAATAATCTTTGTTTGCTGAAAATATTGTGCTTTTTTTTTCCCCAAGAGAGACTGTGTTTCCATCTTTTCAATAAAAAAATGACAAATATGTTATTAATCGAGGAGTGGCCAAACTGTGTGTGTGTGTGTGTGTGTGTGTGAACATATAAATTATATATATAAATTTAAAGGCTACATTGCGACCCTTGGTTGCGATCACCAACAAATCTACAAATTAATATCAATCCACTCTGAATGACATTTGTACATCTAAATGATTAAATTACGCAGAATGTGAAATATGTTAAATGTTCCCATTAAGATGCTCAATCAGAACTTCAAAAGCAGATAGTAGAGTATCTTTTCAATTTCAATAAGCACTCTGTCTCTAAAGGAGTAAATATCCAAACAAATACAAACATACTACTGGATGGTAAAAGAAATAGTTTCAGACCTAATAAAGGACAATTCTCAGACTAGCTACAGATTGGTAGAGACATTTACCTTTAGTTTGAGTAAAGCTACATGGATACATGATTTTGCCACTGAAAATAAATCAGCATCAGAATAAAAAAGATCTTTGTCCATTTATTCTATTTATTTCAAAGATCAACAATTCAAAGAAAAGAAGAGAATATGTTTGAATGTTGAACACCACAGAGCACCACAGGGCAAGGCAGGTAAATCAGCAGGGAATGGATTAATTCAATAAAAATTCAGTACATATTTAGGTGGGAATGTACTCTGTTTAACACAACCATCATTTACAGCAGTAGATTCATGGCAATGATTAAAGTGTGTACATTGCAGAAGATTTATTTAATCCTTTTTGGTATTCAGTCACAATTTTTAACACTAAGCTGTATCAGCATTTCTCCACATGTCCTATTACTACTCTGAGTACAGCTTGGTGAATATAAAGCTTACTTCATCTAAACAAATTCATGCATTTTCACTCGAGCAGACTCTCAGCAACAAACCAAGACAGTGAATACTTGGGTGCACCACTAGAACCATAAACCAGTCCTTAAGCAGACAAGCATCCCACAAAGGCACACCAACATCTCTCTAAAAAAAAAAAACTTCAACCTGCTAAAAGATACAGAACAATGACATTCTTTTCAATTACTGTCCTTCTTTAAAAAACATAGTTTAAAGACCATTCTTCATGCTATCAAAAAAAACTTTAATGTCACAAGGAGAAACCTCTGAAAGTTACTCTGATCTATGGTTCATAACGCAGAATCAGTGATATGGAAATCTCCCTAGCAGAGAAAGGTGTAGAAGATCCTCGTGGTTGAGCCTCCCCTCTGGCCTGAAGAAAGAGGGGAGTGTGGCCATAATCTCACAGAGTCGTGCGAAGAAGCCTCACCATGCGCTGGTACAGCTGCTGAACAACTGACACCAGATTCCTGTAAGAGATGATTGGGGAGATGCTAGCAGTTGGCTGAGATGCACAATGATCCAAAGTACTTGTCTACTTTGACATAGTAACAATGCACTGATGGTTACATAGTCTGTCCAGTCCATATATGAAAACGAAGCTCCCCAGCCTGTTAAGAAGTCGGTGACTTTTGTGATATTAAGAAAACCAACACCTTTGCACATCAAAATCAGAAATCTTTATTGATCCTGGGGGAAATTGCTTGTGTTACGACTGCTCAGACACACAGAGACACAGAGACAAGAACAATATAAAATATAAATCTGCTAAAACTCTATAGAAACTCAATATGAAATACACTATGCTATGTACACAAATGCAGTGTATAAATACTATAGAAAAGTAACTTACAGATACGGAAAGTTACAAATAACACAAAATATCTTATCTAGATCAATAGTATGTAACTGAAATCTCCACTTTTCCACCTATTCAGCCCCCAACAGTTTAGCTCCACTCACGCACACTTAAGTCATAGGGAGCGTTTTGTGCTTGTTTAAATTACATATTACACATGGCCAGTCAGAACAGTGGTCATTTTCATATATCATCCGGTTTAAGTATACATGATCATGTGAAAATTATTTTTGTAGCTAAAATCACACAAACATCAGTCATCTGAAGTGGACCTCAGGGGAAAACGAGTGCAAGAAAATTATAGCATAAGGACCACTTAGGATGTAAACAAAGTTAGAGTGGTCTGAAGTAAAATGTTCTGTTGTAGAAAACTTATCAGGTCAGAGTTGTTCACAGCTGTGAAGACAGGAACCAGACATCCAAAGAGTTCAATGCCTCTAAAACTTTCTTCACAGAGAGTTTCACTGGTTGTTTTTGAATAAAATGGCTATATTTTAAAACAAAACGGCTATATTGTGACCCCTGGCTCCTATTGCCACAATTGCAAAGAAATCAGAGGTGGTAAGATTCTCAAAAATAAACCATTTCATGTCAAACACTTGTTTATGTACACTAAATGATGTGTATTGTTTTTAGATACATGGAATCCACTTCAAGTTTTTCAGTTTAAGCCCTATTTACCAGTCACTACTGTGAATGATTAA
Source organism: Hemigrammopetersius urotaenia (assembly GCA_037974485.1). NCBI lineage: Eukaryota > Metazoa > Chordata > Actinopteri > Characiformes > Alestidae > Hemigrammopetersius > Hemigrammopetersius urotaenia. The sequence goes on from JBBPDC010000023.1 coordinate 1,553,460, forward strand.
GCAACCACTATGAAACTTATATGTAATGTAGAGATGGTTTTGTAAGGAATTGTAGGCCCATATACAAGCCATTAGTGCATAAAGACTAAAGACTGAATTTAATATGATGATTTAAGTCATAAGACTCAATTTTTAACCCAATGGTTTATTTGATTTGAAAATTGTTCCCAGATGTGTACTCAGGCAAGCTCACAGAACACAGAGTTCCAAAAATATAAAATATGGACATTAAAGAGTATTTGACCTAATCTGTCTAGAAGTGTAATAAGATTTTTTTCATATATTTGAGGGCTTCATTTTACTGGTTTCCTGCTTGGGGCATGAATGATTCATAATAGCGAGTGTGACATCTTGACCTTGCCCTCCATGAAAGTCCCCAGTGCCATAGCACATTCCAGACACATGGTGTAAAAATGTGTAATAGTAACAGTTAACATGACACACATCACATGTGCATGATAAGAAGCAAAAGGAACTCCATGAACCCACACAAGCATCAAACACAGACCTCCAAATGAACATAAACAAGCAAAAACTCACCGGGCCCCGTGAGAGACACAGTTATTCCTGTCTGGATGGAGGCAAAAAAGGGAGGCCACACAGTATACACAACACAACAGCATGGACAGTAGTCTCCTCTTTAAAGACATCTTCAGTTCACTTCACCACAGCTTCAAAAGTCCTGTTAAAAGGTGTCTTCTTCTTTTCCGGTGAACAGTCTAGCAACTTCCTTTCTTGGCCAGTTGCAGGTAAATTAAGGATGGGAAGTGATGTGTAGCTGAGGAGTGGGTACCGTTCTGTGCAAACCGCATCTAAGCTGGGGGGCAAAGTGTGGCACAATAACTGCTGACCAAGAGCTTCTTTCAATAGCACTGAACAGTCTAGCAGGGATGAATACCACTACCACATTGTCTGCCAGTGGGGAGCAGGCTTTTATTGTGTTGCATTCTCATAAAAGGATCTTTCCTCAACATGTTGTAGTGTGATGTGGACCTGTTGTAGTGTGTGCAGACTGTAAACATGTTGTGTGATCGAGGGTCGTTTCAGAGGACTGGTCACATAGGACCCACATTTTAATAAGCCATAAAATGTAACAATAATTTAAACAATAATGGTAATAATAATAATGATAATAATAATAATAACAATAATAATACCTTTGAATAATGAGTATATAATGAGTATGAGTATATAATTAATCTAATTTAATTAGTAAACATATTTGACATTTCATGTGTTTTTATTTTATTGGCATTTGTTGTTTGTCATACCTGGTAACGTTAGATTTTTAAAGATTTTTCATTTATTAAGACATAATTTGACAGAAGCCCCAAATTCATCTTAAAAACCATTACTAATAGTTGTTTTTGTCTAGTGTTGTTCTTTGATTATAACATATTTTATAAAACTTCAATATAAATTTAAACTCTAACAAATAAGATTTTATATCAGTTTGATCCCATTGCATTTACACTTTTTAGAAATGGTGAGTCATTCAGGAGCTATTACACATTACTATTCAGAATCAGAATCAGAATCAGAATCGCGTTTATTGGCCAAGTATGTGAGCGAACACGTACAAGGAATTTGATTCCAGTAGAAGGTGTCTCTCAAGTACAACACAATAAAAACAGCAACAATAGTTATAAGATACAATAAACAATATACTGAGCAAATATAATATACAATAATAAATCTACAATATGAATATGTAATATGGATTTATATTTATGACTAAGATAAATGTATATGACTAAGCAAATATATATAGTACTTTTGTACATATATGTTTATGAATATGCATGTATATGTATATATATGTGTGTATAAATGAACAATACAATATAGTAAACAATCTAAATCTTATATACAGAAAATAACATTTTTCAGAAGTATATAACAGTGTGTACTTTTTTCTATTGAAAAAAGTAGCAGTTCAGCAACTCCCTCCAGTCCTGCAATCCCCTCCTCCTCTCATTCACTCCCTCAGATTGTTTGGAGTTTATAAGAAATCAGAGCAGGAACCACATCAAAACAGGGAGTGACGAAGAGCCGAACACTGCAATGGCAAATCAGGGAATACAGTACAGAGCATTATTATTAGTAGATAGAATATGAACTTATTGTATCGTTTTTTTTTCTTTTCTTCTTTCTGACATCAGTCTTATTTGAATTGAATTAGACATGAGAGAACAACTATGGAATCAAGTTGGAGGATGTAAAGCAAAAGTTAAAATTTTACTAACCGGTTCATCCTTTGCTTGGTGGAATGTGGACTACACTGACAGATTTGTGCAACTGGACGGGCCCCATTTCCCAGGTTAGTTTAAGGAATTCGTCTGTTTTGTATTAACAGTCTTAAGCAGAAAACATCACATATTGTAATATCTATAGTTTTGAGGATTTACCAGTGAATGCTGATTTTCTGTCTATTTCTTTGGCTTGGGCTTCAAAATCCAAACAGAATGTGGATGGAAAATGGCATCTTCAAGCAGGAAGTATGCACTACAGACCCGCTGATGGGACTTGGATGACAGCCAGACTGAACAAGGGTCGGCAAAACCCCAGCAGTAGCCAAGGACATACTTTGCCCCCGCAGTAGGAAGGAGAGGTCCAACTCCATGCAGCATTCTCATTTCTGAAGTCAGACACTAAAACCAAGGACAGAAAAAGGAAGGATGGTCATTCAAAATGGGACAGTATCCTCTTTGGGGGTGAGAGACTTCATTAAGGACTACATAGAGGACATGACTTCAGCTGTCCCAGTCCTTATGACTCCTACTCAGGAGGTCATGGACGGCATGGTCATGGGCTGTATCCTCAGTGTTGGTTCTGCTTTGATAATTTCCACCAACCTTCTGGTGGCTATCGCCTTGGTCCTGCTCATCCAGAAGAAGGGCAGTCAGAGCTGGTGCTTTGTCCTCAACCTGGCCATCGCTGACATCCTGGTGGGCCTGGCCATTACTGGCATTGCCACTGATGCATTGAAGGGACGGGTTTCCTCCATGCATAAGGAGGTGTGCCTGTTGCGCATGGCCTTTGTCACTGTGCCCTCAGCCGCCTCCATCCTCACCATGTTCTTCATCTCGCTAGACCGCTACATGGCCATCAAGCTGCCACTGCGCTATTCACAGCTCATGGGCAAAAAGATGATCACTGGAACAGTGGTCTCCCTGTGGGTGTTGTCCACGGCTGTGGGATTCATGCCGAACATGGTGGAGGAGATGCAGCACAGTCGCAACGAGAGCATATGTACCTTCTTCTCAGTCATTGAGCCACAGAGTATTATTGTGGTCTTCTGTGTCGCCTTCTTCCCTGTGCTCTTGGTCTTCATCTACTTCTATCTGGACATCCTGAAAATCGCTTGCAGCCATCAGCGACGCATTCGAAGGGCCATGCAGGCCGGTTCCCGCTGTTTACTGCCTAACCGTTACTTGGGCCATGTGAAGGCTCTGAAGACCGTTGCTGTATTGGTGGGTTGCTTCACGCTCTGCTGGTGCCCTTTCTTCATTGTCAGCGTTGTGCAGGTGCTGTGCCCTCCTTGCAAACTATACGGATTCCTAGAAAACCACCTCTGGTTGCTGGGACTCTCCAACTCTCTCATCAACCCTCTGGTATATGCCTTCTGGCAGAGGGAGGTGCGACAGCAACTCTGTGACATGTTTGCTTGCATTAAGGCAAGCCAATGCTGCGTTAAAGTCTCTTATGAAACGGAAGGATGTCCCATAGATAACATGATGGTCACTCAGACCAGGCACACTCTAGACCAGACTCTGCCCTGCCAGATCATTTTCAGGGAGCCCACCACAGTGCCGTTTTCTGCGTGAACATTCTGTCAAAATGGAGCAAACAAACAACAAGCATCCTTTCAGTCCAGCGGTCATAGGAGACTGTTAAGTGCTTTGATATCAAGAACGAAATGGAAAACAACCACATCACTTAATGGATATAGAGTCTTGAGAGTTGTGTCCTTTATGCATGTAATGGACCAGATGGCTTTGTTGACTTTTTACTCAGATTCTACTACAAGACAATAAGCACCAGAGGTCTTATTTCCCATTTGAAATGCTCACTCTTAATGTGGGTCTGTAAAGGATGAGACTGATTAGTATAACTGACCAATAACTGCTTAGTATTTAGGGAGCTTTGTGCCAGCAAAAAAATATTTTCTTGCTCTACACTGTCAGAAAAACATTGTACCCTTCAGGAGACAAATTATGTCACAGGGAAGGTACCCTCAAGCTCAAGTGTCTTCAGAACCTTAGTACAGGATCATTGCTGTACTATATTCCACTGCTATTATATTTTCAAGGTACGTTAACTCAGTACTCTCTTGATTTTGTTATTTATTCATTTTTAAAAGGTTAATTCAAAAATGGCCCTTTTCCCAGGGAAAGTGAGTGCAGTGTACCTATCCAGTAGAACGTCTTGTACTGACAGTGTACATTGATGCAAATTTTTTTACATTTTTTTTTTTTTTTTTTACCAACCTTTTTATGTTATATTCAGGTATAACATTTTCTTTTTCAGTAACATATGACAAGAAATATGATTCTACTGTGCTAATGTTATTAAGATTACATGTTAAAGTTATTACATGCAAATATGATCTCTTAGTCAAAGTTATAATAAAAGCCAATATACAGTTAACAACTGTTGTTTTCTGTACAATTTAGTTAATAGCATGCTGTCTTTTTAAAACTTATTTTCATAAAATATATGAGCTAAAACCCTAATTTCTGAGACTCTTCGCTGGATTTAACTATATCATTCTTATAAAATACTATTTTCTTTTGGGTAAGGCAAACTATTGTGAGCATTACTGCCAACATTTTTCATAATATTCCCCTTGTTCCTTTTTAAGTAATTTTCCAGTATATGTTCAGGAAACAATGGCCAGAAATGTAAAATGTTGGCTATTTTCATGAGTGTGTGTGCCTGGTTTGAACTTTACAGGAGTCTCTAATCTATTTTTTTTTTGTATATGCAAGGCCCTTTTATTGTCACACCCTATTTTCCTGTTATTTTGTTGCCCTCTTAGCAAAAAGGGTCCATTACAATTAATATTGGACGTTTGTTTTTGCGTTTTTTGTCATCATAATATCTGTACGTATTGCAAGAATCTTGTTGCATTAAAGACAATTTTAGTCGTAGCATTCCACCAATAAGTAATTAAATTAAAAACAGAAGGGTGGAAAATGAAATGTTTCAGGAGCAATGAGGCAATAAAGTTCATTTTGATTTCAGATTGACTGAGGTAATGTGCAATCATGTGCATGATTATGTTCTCATAATAAAACTCTTGTGAAAAACAATAAAAATATTGTGGAGGTCAGAGATTATGGTGCTGCAGGGGATGAAAGACTTCAGCATGTTTGGCTAACTATGGACTAGAGAGCATTTAAGTTTTAAAGGAAAAAACTTGAAAAGAACTAGTTGCGCTCTGGCAGCTCATTGGGCAATGATGCTTTATTACAAAATCAGTTTATATTGATTAAGATTTTTTGTCACACTTTTCTAAGGATTATATGACAACCTAGTGTGTAATGAGATATAATGCAGCACCTATAAAAAATCACACACACACACACACACACACACACACACACACATACACACACAATACGTTCGTTAGTATAGGGGTGAGTATTCCCGCCTGTCAGTGCGGGAGACCGGAATTTAATTCCCTGGCGAGGAGACTTTTTGGGCAGAAGGTCTTTGGTTCGAATCCCAGGACTGCCAGTGGCCCCACTAAGGTACCCTTGAACAAGGTCCCCACACACTGCTCCCCAGACGCTGTGTTGCTGCCTGTCCACTGCTTCACTTGGTGAACGGGTTAAAAAGAGAGGATCACTCACTTTCATATAGGCTAAGTGACTGAGGCTAGTGCATGTTTTGACTTACACCAAAATAAAGGTTACATTACTCTCGAAGGAACAGATCCGTGTCGTACAAACATATATACAAATGGGTGTGTATATTTGTCTGTCTGCCTATCTATCCATCTACTAATTTTTGTTCTGAATAAAAAATGACTTCAAGTCCCACAATCCTCCTCGCTTCTCCCTCGGAAGTAAACAGCGACATATTGGGTCGTGCGGGCGGAACCGTTTCCCTGAGAGCAGGAGAGATTCAGGATGAAGTGAGTGATCTTTTATTTGTTGATGTATTTTTATTTTTATTTTTATTTATTTACACACACATTTAGTCTCCATACACGTGTCATAATGTGCACGAACCTCTCTTGCGAGACCAGCTGCTACTTTTCCCGAGAAAGCTGTGTGATCCAGATGAGCTTTGTTAGCCTCCGCACGAGTTGATTCAAAATAAAGGTTAAAATAATCGAAATTAATGTTAAATATCTAATCTGGGGAAGCTTCAGAAAGTGAGCATAGATAAGAACTCAAAACGAGGCCGTCTAAACCCTCACACATCTTGCTCAAACAACAATAAACAATTTAGCCCTAAAATGAACGAGCGTTACACTATATGGACAAAAGTATTGAGACGCCTGGCCATTACATCAACAAGGACTTTAATAACAGTGTATACAAACACACAAAACTTAATACGGAGCTGGTTCACAATATCCCTTCCCTTACCTTCCTTGGATGAGGTTGAAGTCAAGACTCTGTGTGGGCCAGTCAAGTTCCTCCACACTAAACTCATCCAGCCATGTCTTTAAGGAGCTTGCTTTGTGCAATTGGACAGACATGCTGCAGTATAAAATGTTCTTCTCCAAACTGGGTCCACAAAGTTAGAAACAAAGCAAAATGTGTTGGTATGCTGAAACATTAAGATTGCCCTTCAAGAGAAGTAAGGGGCCCACCTGAGGCTGCCTACTCCTTCACTTTGTGAATGGGTTAAATGCCGAGAAAGAATTTTGTGCTGTTCACACTGTGTGCTGTGGTGTTTTCACATATGACACAATGGTCGATTTATACTCATTTACTTACTGTGTACATTTTAGAAGAGTGATCTAAGCTGGTAGTGGACTAGTAGTAGGTAGGGTACTTTAGCATACCACCACTGGGTTCCTGAGCAAGACTCTTAACCCCAAGTTGTTCCAGGGAGACTGCCCCCTGCAGTTAAGGAATGGGAGTGGCTTTGAATAAAGGCACCTGCTAAATGCTGTAAATGTTGAAATAGCTATTTATATAAAGCCTTTTGCTTCATGTTTCTGTTTTTTTATTACAGTCCACTCACCAAAGTGAAGCTCATCAATGAACTGAATGAAAGAGAAGCTAATCTTGGAGTTAAAGAAACAGTATCGTGGCATACCGAGTACAAGGACAGTGCTTGGATTTTCATAGGTGAGGTTCACTTAATGTAGTCCACACACTTATTCTACTTTAAAGTGCAATCGACTGCATGCACATCTATTATAATCTCCATGGCACTGCCAGCAGAATGGGACGCACTGGAGAAGCATCACATAATCCACCAGAATTATGTTTTCCTAGATAGTGGGGACATGATTTCTATCATTTTATTTTTAAAACAGTGAAATGACCTCATCCCATTCCTTGCAAAACACGTATGACATGTTTTGGTCAATGACTACGTTATTAAAATTTGAGACTGCCTGACATTGCTTTCTTGTAACCTGCAGGTGGATGTCCATATGAGCTGACAGAGGGAGACCTCATCTGTGTTTTTTCTCAGTAAGTCTAGTTTGCTGGTTCTTTTGTGTTCTCACTTTCACCTCTAAGCAAATGAAATGTATTGGGTAGTCATTCTTTCTTCATAGTGACTTATTGTGTACTCATTCTTTGTCCATCAGGTATGGAGAGATTGCCAACATTAACTTAGTGCGAGATAAGAAGACGGGGAAATCAAAAGGATTTTGCTTCCTTTGCTATGAGGATCAAAGAAGCACTGTCCTGGCAGTAGATAACTTTAATGGCATCAAGGTAAAAAATCTTTACTGGGCAGATAACCTGTTTAATGACTGGATAATGCCACATAGAATATGAACAAAAAAAAAAGTCCAACTAAAACAGAACCATCTGCAGTGGAACTGTGATCTCTGGAACTCCATCAAGTGCTTTTGTGATGAGTTAAAGGGCTGTCATCCAACAGTGGCACATTATATCATTAATGCTCTAAATCAACTAAATCTTCACAGCAATGTTCCAACATCTTCCCAGTAGATTAGAGGCTGTTAATGTAGCAAAGGGGGGATAAACTCCCTTATTAATTTCCGTGATTACAGATGTAATGCTGGATGAGTAGGTGTCTACATCTATGAATTGCATGATTGGACTTTATCTTTCTATCTGTGTTAAGAAATACCAGCATCTAATATGATGCCAGTTTTATTTATGCATGAAAATGCTTATACAGTAGGAGTGTGACGAGATCTGGTCTCGCGAGAATGTGCCGATATCCTTGCGTTACTAAAAGCTGCGCCTGTGAAGAAAACGGAAAGAAATTCA
>JBBPDC010000023.1:1588999-1601734 GCA_037974485.1 Hemigrammopetersius urotaenia
CTTGTTTGCCTTTTGCCCGGAGCACGGGTCTTGCCTCCGCTTCTTCGTTTTTTGTTGTTTATGTTGTGTTCTGATTAAAACCTTAGTTCCCCTTATAACGTGTGTCCTCTCCCCTTTTCCCATCCCACGCACACCCCTAACAAGGACATCAACAGATTATACTCATATAGCTAAAAGGTTGCATATTAAAAAAGAAATTACACTCAGCATGTCATTCAGCATTCAGACAAAAAATAAGCTTAAACAAAAAAATATCTAAACAATGAAAACATTTGCAACTGAATTAGATAATTTGTTAGACTCCAGTTTTCAAGATGAAGCTGAACACAGCCCGCACACAACTGGGTAATAGAAATTAAATGCCATCACTATAAATCCATATGAATTAATTTGATACCAAACAATGGGATAACTTGCTTTGCCATCACTGCTGAACAAGATTTGTGTAAGTCTATCAGTTTTTTTGGTTCTCAGTTTCACTCTTGATAGATACATAGTCACATAATGCATTGATCTTCATGTCACGCAGACACATAATAATACACAAATAATAATATTATGTTTTTGGGTTAATCAGTAAATATTATATTAGGAACTGATATGTTCTACAACCCTAATAATTCTTTCTTGGTGTGACAATGCAATCATTAGTGCTTTAAAGCTCCTTTCTGACTGATCAGCTCCACAAACATTAGTGGTCCATATTATTTGGTTTTGGGGTAACCGCTGTTTTACTCTGAAAATATACTTTTTTGATATAAATATAAAATGCTACCTTCTTGATGTCATGACAGCAGCGCAGGCCCCAGCCTCGTGACAGCGTTCTAAAAATCTCCACCTCTGAGTACTCGCGCTTCATAAAGCGTTGGTTTTGGCAGCGCTCACCCGCTGGGCACACCTGAGGATGGCATTCGTACAGTAGCATACGGTTGATGCACTCTGAGTCCATTCCACAAGGGTTCTCATCTGTTGCTTTGCAGTTGCAGCGAGGAATCTCTGATAGGTCGGCTGTGATGATCTGCACTTTACCAATTGGTTTGTTAACCTGTGGAGTTAAGTTCATCTATCACAATTAGAGGCTCCCGAATGAGCATTCCAATTTTATTTTAATGGTACTGTCAAATGAAGAATTTGATACCTTAATGTGCTTATAAGGTGGAGGCTTCTTGTCGTTTCTCCTGTCCTCCTGAAGCTGCCGAAGTTCCTTCTCTGCCTGCAGTTCCTGAAATCTTTTGGCAGCTTCATCCAAAGCTGGGAAAGTAAAAACAATATTTGAATTACAGCTCTCATCCAAATTAACCAGGAGATATTCAGACTACACAGATTCCATATGTGTGTACTGATGAGTACTTTTAAATTCTAAGCACAGACTAAAGTCCTAACCATACCTTTCTTGTAGACAGAGTCAACCCCCTTTCCCATTTTTTCTTTACTGTTGGCATCTCCCTCCATGTATGGAAAGACACGGGCCTGATAGGTCCACAAGTAATCATTGGAACCGAAGAAATGAACAGGGAACTCTCCAACGTCATGTTTCATGCGCAGAATATTTTCTGGAATGCTCTTAGGATGACTGACTTCTGCAGGCCACCATCTGACAGAGAGTAAAGACCCCATTAACTCACAGTAGTTAACAGCTTACAGAATTTTTTAAAAATGTATGCCTATATGCATGAAAATCATTGTTAACAAGCACAACAATTACTCAATATGTTTAAAATGTGATAAAGACTGAATGGTTTTCTATGCTGACCTATATCGACCCACTTTAACCCACACCACCTCTTTGTAGTGTGGTTTCTTGCCAGCTCGACAGTCGTTGCAGAACCAGCTGCCCTCTGGCATGTCAATGTTAAGACACTCACGATGGAAGGCTGCAGGGCAGGATTCACAACAAAGCAGGCTTCCCCCTGAAAATACACAGAAAATAACTCTAAACAGCATTGACACAGTGTTGAGAACGTTGAGAAACAAAGACCTTTTATTGCAAACTAAAGTCATTGCAAATTGCTTAAACATCTAACACAACACTACAATAAACAGCTCCTGTATTAATGATACAAGAGCTAATGGAACTGACCTTCTGAGCAAACAAAGCACCAACTGACGTTAACATGTTCATGATTGCGACAACCTTTGCGTGGAATAAAGTGGTTAGGACACAGGATGCTGTTGCTGGCCAAGACAACACTTCCAGCAGGTATACAATAATCCGTAGCATGGTACGCTACTGGGCATCTAACACAGCGGGTGAGCCGGCCTGTACAGCACACAAAACAGATTAAGATGATGCATTTTAAACAATACTCATCCATTAGCAGATCCTGATCCATATGCTTGATTAATGCAAAATTAGAGGATTCAAATAAATCATAGGTTAAACCGCAAATTGTTGTTGATAAATTGTTGTGTCCAGAATGACAAACAAAGCTGTAGAAACAGAGTTGTGATTATAAATTTATTTTAAAAAGCTATAAAGCATCAATAAAATTATAATAAATTTACTATCTAAAATTGTTTTGTAAGGACACTAATATACTTATTTATTTGATCACATTTGCATATAGATGTCTTACTCATCAAAACACACTGCAGGAAAACATCTAGCACTCTTGTTGGCTTACCAACAACCAGTCAAGTATGCCTTTGGATCAAGGTGTTGACAAATCAGAGAAAAACGAGAAATGTGATGTCCATTAGAATGGCCATAGTGTCTGAAAAGGTTACTATGGCAACTGAACTGAAACTTTGAACTGTAGTTCTTGGGTATGTCTGAAATCGCGCACTACCGTCAGTGCACTGAGATTTAGTGCGTAGTGTGCTTCTGTAGTGCGCACCGCTGTGGGTTTTGCACTTAGTGGAAATGACGGGCTAGCATTTGCTCGCAATTCTCCAGCCCGCCAAAATATGTGCCGGTTTTACCGCAGTGTACATCAGTACAATATCTTTATTAACGTTACTTACATTTATATGAACCAGCTGCCTCCGCTTGGGCTTGTATTTCACTGTTTGCCGCCACTATCCAAATCGTAAACACATTTAAAGTCCCGCCCCCTCCGCTACATGGTCAAAATGGCGCCCGTTTAGTGCAGAGTGTCCATCGTTCTGCACAGCGTTTTCTGGATGATTTCAGTGCAGAGAGTTTTAGCTTGGTTTTCAGTGTGAGCACACTACAAACGAAAGTGCACGATTTCGGACACACTCCTTATCTTTTATCACAATTAATATTCATTTCTATGGTAGATTAATTTGACACACATACCTTTTGAGACGGAAGGGTTGCTTGGGTTGGTGATAAAGCAGGCAAGACAAGCATGGAGGGAGCAGCGGAAGCCTCGGTTTAAGGGCACTGTGGGCGCATGGCTAGCAATACACTCCCCGTGGTAAAACTTTCCACATACAGGGATAATGCAACGCCGCACATCGTTCCCCAGCTTCTTACATGCAAAACATTCATGTATACCTGGAAGTTACAAGCACATCCTTTCAGTTTGAACTTGTGTGGCACCAAAAACATGTGGAATTTAAAACATTTAGTCACTGATTCAATGACATACCAATAAGATTGACAACTAAGAAGGAAAGCTTACCAGAAGTGCACTGCTGACATAGAAACTTTCGCATTGGAGGCTCAGTCAGGCCAACACACTGCAGGTGGAATGTGCCACAGCAATGGCCTTCACACAAAATCAGCTCTCCCTGCTTCTCGCATATCTTTCCAAACACACAAAAGTCACATGAGTTCAGGCTTAACTTTGAGGTATAGAGTACCACTTCTACAATCGCTTTTTTTATTATTATTATTATTATTATAGCTCAGAACCAGTATAATAACACACCTGACAGACATTATCCCTCATGAAGACCTCACACCCTTTCTCCACTAAGATTTTCTTGTTGGCTTCATCGCATTCATCTGTCATCTCATTAAGACAATCGTCGTAACTGGAGGGAGTTATCTGAATGGTATAGGTGAACAAATTTTCAGAATCAGAAATCAAAAAAATATTTTATTTGTACTTTCAAAGCAGGCATCAATATTTCAAAGTAAAAATGTGCCACTAGTTCACATTAATCTGTAAGTTAATGTATAAGTTACAGGAAGTTATAGAAAGCTGTACTGACCTCAGGTTGCAGATCATTCTCAGCTGGCTCAGAAATAACTCTCTCAGGAATGGTAGAGGTAATGTCTGCCTCAGTGTCTGTGCTGGATGGCACCATGCCAGTTATTTCTGCACTGAGCAAAGAAGGCTGTTTGTTCTTACTTTTTGATTGTCCAAACCCTGCGTTGAGGATAAATTAAGAATTCATAACTGCACAAAATATTAAAAACCCGTCACCATAGATAGTTACATATAATTATTCAAATTTACATATTATTGTTGTTGTTTTTATCACAAAAAAACGATAATAAACCTCTTGCTTGCAGTTAACAAATGATAGGCATGCTACACTCCTTTAAAAAGTTCATCAGTGCTAATGTGTGAAAATCTTTTTATAAGTCTGTAGGCCATAAATTACAAAACAAAATTATCTAATTATAGGGTGAAATGTTCTTTTTTCTTTTAATCTCTGAAAACTAAACAAATTTGTTTTAAAAATACTTAATACTTAAATACTTTTTTTTTTAAATGTTCACACACTAACAAACCTGAATTAGCAGCATGTCCTAGAGAACTGTTTTTCTGAGACTTCACCTACAAAAGATTCTAGCTTTAATTTGTTGTATATGGCAAAAAATAAGTTAAACTGTGATATAAAAACAAAGAGAGACATGGTACACAAAAATTCCCACTAGTACCTTCTTTTTAGGCATTAGAATTGGTTCTGCTTCAATTGAACTCTCAAGAATTTTCTTGGTGGGCTTCCTTTGCCTCTTTGTACTCAGACAGATTCCATTGCCTAAAGAACAAAAGAAAAAATCTTTAAAAATCTTAATTTAGATGACAACATTGTTTAACTGCGCAGAGAAAACAATCTGATGAAGGCTTGAATTAATGTTTCAAATCATTTTATTTTATTTTAGTGAATCCTAAAACCATAAGACTGTTCAAATCAATTTAATAATACCAGTCAGTTTTCTCAGCAAACAGATCCTTTTGTTTCTGCTTGAAATTATTCCCCCCAACCATACATATTCTCCTGCAAAACCCTTTCTTTCTGTAAGAAATTACTGAAAATCAATATTTACTCACACTATTTCATGCTCATAACACTCAAACTTATTTATATTTTTAAGTCAAAACTAGAGTCTTTAGAACACAACGTTATTATAAAGAATCTAGTACATTTGGTTTTACTTCTGTGTGTGACTACTCATACATATGTATTTTAGCACTTTGGTGTATTAAAATGTATTTTATAAATAAACTGACAATGGCATTTCCATCTTTGAATCATCTCTAGTTCTCAGTAAAAAAAAATGTAGGTGTGATTTTCCAATGCAAACAATTACTCACGATCAGCAGAACAATTTTGAGATGGAAGCTGGTTCTTAAAACAATTTTCACCATATGGAAAGGGGACAGTTTCTGGAGGTGGAGTTAGTGTGTCTACAGCCATGACTTGACCGTCTTGACATGGAGTATTCTCTATGGGGGGAGGCGTCTTAGATCTCTCTTCTGGAGGAGGAGTCTGAATTTCAGGCAGGGGGTTCAAAACGCTTCGCACTGAGTCTTGATGCTCCTGTATTCCTGACAGTTTCTCAATGGTGTCATCAGAGGTCATTTTCATGACCTAATAAAAATGAATAATATATATAAAAGAAATTTTCCAAAACTAAAAAAGCAAAAACACAGTGGCACATGCATAAACCATCATGATTTTGTTCCTCACTGGTGTGGTTTTGGCAAAAACCACTACACAGCATTATTTCAATACAAACACATAAATAGTCATAATTAACATGTTGTTTATTTTGGTATTTGCTGTTTTCAAATAAAGTTATTAACGTTTTCATAACAAAACTTAAAACTTATCAGATATCTGGTTCATAACTTTTTGTGTACTGGAAGGGTCACTGTAATTACTCATTGCCTTCAAGTAGTTTTGTAAATGGTTAAGGAAACATTTAATCACATTAAATAACAATGTATCATTTATTTGTTATTGCATTAAGATTTTTTGGAACCACACTGGCCAGATATACATATCATGTCAGGTTTAAGACAGCCTAAGGTTATTAACAGTAGCATATAACTACCTTCTGCAATGACTCAGGTTTCTTTTTTGCTCTCTTCTTAGTGGAAAATATCTGATCATATTCCTCAGTCCACTCTATAAGTCTTTTGCTGGGCTTTCTGATACGTTTGCGATCTGTAAATGATATGAATTTAGAGGCATTATAAAAAAAAACAAAAAAACAATTAAAGCTATTACACTGCTATTACACTCTTCTTACCTGTTGGAAAACTAGAAACTTCATGGGTAGAGGAAGCAATGTTTGCCAGGTCCATTTCTTTCCTTGATGCAGATGTATTTGAGTCATCTGCGCCAGGTTTTAGAACACTTTCCTGTTCTGAAGGCAATATCTGAGGCTGTACCTGTCCTTGGTCATTTCTGACTTCTGTGTGCAGCACTTTTTCATTATCCTGGTCAAATTTCTGCCAGCGCTTTTTAGGTACGCTGCCAAAAAAACTATTCTCGGGATCCTCTGTGGGGACAAGGCACCCTGCAGTCTGCATGTCATCTAAGTTACACGCAGGTTTAGGGAGCTCACAAGGCACATCAGTGTTATTAAGGGTCTTCTTGTTCACCAAAGATTGATTTTTCTTGCGGGGTCTTCGGATACATTTTGGTACAGCACAAACCTTTTGAGCTTCCTGAATTATACAGTTGCTGATTCCTCCATTCTGAGGGATATTTATATCCATGTTTGGACAAGATTTTGTTCTTGTTTTATTTAGTTTGAATTTAAAACAAGGTCTGCATTGCTCACAGTTCTGGGTACCTGACGTGTGAGAGTCTTCCTTTACAGTTTCTTCTGGAATCAGGGATGGCTCCTCTTTGATGAGAATATTTGTGGGCAAAGGTTCCACCACCAAGGGTCTACCATCTTTTTCTCGGCAGTCATGTATATCTTTTAACAACATCAGGAATGTGCTAAATTTATAGTTGGAATCTGGTCGAAATGTTGCAGACATGCTTTCATTTTCACTTTCCAGTGATCTGAAGGTTATTTCCTTCATGTCTTCAAAATCTTGCATATTAAAAAGCAATGAAGATGGAGTTGAACTACTTGATGCTTCAGACACGTTAATCTCTTGTTTTAATTTTGCATTAATTTTAGAAGGCTCTGGAGATATCAAACAAGCTTCGTCTTCAGATTTGACCAAACCTTCCTCATCTGAAGAAATCCTGGAAATGTCGCTTAGTTTTGTGTCCACTTTTAAATCAAGGCCTGAAACCACTGCTGGTGTTGTCTGTACAGAGCAGGCTGATTTAACTTTTTTCTTTTCAGATGTATATCTGGAAAGGGATTGGTTCTCTGTTCCATCATTTGCCAATGTTTTCTCCTTGGTTTGGTTAGATACCTTTTTCTGCAGCTCAGCTTCTTCCATTGCCCTCAGCGCTCTGGTCATCAGGCGACTACTAGCTGGAAGACTAGCAACTTTTCTGTCAAGAGCAGTTTTTGCCTCTGTAGTTAAGTGTTCTAGTCCTGTGACTTGGCCATCTCTGGACTTCATGCTTGGTGTATCTGGCATCTTAATCTTGCAAGAAACTTTACCAAAGGAACAATTGACAGATTTAATTCCAGCACGACCAAATACTCCACTGGCTTGGCTTTTCCCAGCTTTGCTGAACCAAAGACCACCTTGACACTCATGATTTTTTCTTGACTCTTTATCATTTATGTTTGTGGTTTGTTTTGAAGGCTGATCAACAGCGAAGTTTTTTAAAGGTTTTTCAATGCCTTTGGGACATCTACGGATTTGTGGCACAGAGTCAATATCGGAATAAGGGTTGTCCAAAGCTTCTGCTTCAAAAACAGGTTCCTCATATTTTGTGAAAAGCACTGTTGATGATTTTCTTTTGTTCTTTTTGCACTTAGATTTTGTCAAAATGTTCTGGCCTTTATGCATAATATTCCCATTGGGTAAATGACTACTTTCAGGAGTCCCAGCAGACAACCGTTTGCTGGATGCCTGATCTTCTTGATCTCTTCTGGTTCTATCAGTGTTTTTTTCTGTGAATTCCGTTGATGGAAAGGACACCTTGGGCTTCTCCAGGAAAAGTGCCTCTGCTTCAGCCACACTAGCATTCCAAGAGCTCATAAACCGCTTGGGTACCTCAAAGAGGAACAAAAAAACAGAGACAGACACATTTTTTTAAAATTTGAATTAATGTTGATATTAACCTGAAATTGAATGCATACCTGTTAATTAATTAATAATTTACTCTGACAAGTATTAATTTACTGCATAATAATTACAGGGTATGTGCAGTTTTCATCTTGCTGTCTTCCCCTTCTTTTTGAACCAGGGAGACTGTGAAACTGATATCCACCCACAAATATATGAGTGGCTTTCTCAGTGACCCAGGCCAGTTCCTCAGGTTCCCCAAATGTCTTGATGTAATACTGACGGGAAGGTTTATCACTTGGCTCTGAAATATAACAGTGCAGAGAAACAAATGAAAGAACATCCAAGTTTTTTTGCTTACCTTAAAGCCCAAATCCAGAACTACTGAAGATAAGTCAGAGACACTGCAAATCTACACCCGAGTCACTGTACCAAAATAGTAAATGTTGCAGTACATCAGTTAAAATTATGACATAATTGAAATGAAATCCAGCCACCACAATGGGCCACTGTGGATAAATTTGGAGACCTCTGTTCTATATGATTAAGATTTTTAAGATGCTTAAAAAATGGTTCCTATCAGTGCACATGCAAAACTCTGCCCTGTTGGTCTTATCAGTCTAAATAGCTCTCCATAGAGCTACCTAGACAGCACACTCTCATTATTCTTATTAGTATACTAGCTGATAGACAATCCAGAGCATTTGGAAAATTCACTGGAGTTCACTTGATACAACACTCCATGTCTAACTTGGTAAATTGTACAGAGCTGGTTACAATGCACTACTGCTGATAGGCTAGAATTAGCTTGATAAAAAAAAACCTTCCGCACAGAAGTGTTTGTTGAATATTTTCAGATATTCATTACAGCCAATATATTAACTGCAAAGATCTAAGTTAAGTATGCAACAGTAACAGCAATGTTCATTTAAAATGTTACACTAGCCTAAAATGATATTTTCTGGCATTGAATTCTGACACAAGTATTTCTGCAAACCTCCAAGTATGACAGATGGTTGGACAGTCTCCTTTATATTCTTCCTTTCATTGTTGTAGCAAAAGAACAATTTTACGCACATTTACATACCTTCTAATCTGTGATAAGTTCCCAACACTGGATCAAGTGTCACCTGACACGGCCACCATGGTCTGCGGTTGAATTTGGCCCAGATAACTTCACCTTCTAGGTACTTCACTGATGGAAAAGACTTTGACTTTGGGTCACTGATCTGCTAGAGGACATCAGGCATTTGGAATGAAAAAAATATATATATAGTAAATAAAACTTCATATTTACTGTATTTCATTCATGTAAACCATGTTTTACCCCAAACAAACTTTTTATGCTGTGGAATGATCTCTTCCTAAATGTCCTAAAATGCAAATCTTGGTTTTGCGTAAAATAAATACAGTAATATCAACATTTTATATTTATTAAATGAACCTCAACGATCAAATCCCTATGAGAATACTAGCTGACATTTTGAGCTTTCTACCCATTCTTAGTACTGAATGTTAATGATAAAAGAACCCACCACCACATTATCATCCCATGTGTAATTCATCGGCCATGACTTGTTGAGATTAGTTTAGAACAGCTTTGTGGCTAATGTAGCTAACAAATACTAAAACTCCATAGTCATCAAAATGGCCTAACCCATTTCTGCAAAAACACACCCTTAAATATTCTTTCAACCGACTCAAATGGCCACCAGCTTATTTAATGTGGTTTGAACTTGTGCATGTGGTTTAAAACATCGTCCCCTTATTTATGAATGTGAATACTAGCCTTGCTGTCGACATAAATGTGTCCTAAACTACATCAACAAGCCACTTTAATGAGAGTGGGACACAGTTTGAAGGGGTTCAGAAAAGTTGTACTCAGTGATGCATTTATTTAGGCTATTTTTGTGATTTCTGAATTCTAATATTTGTTAGCAATCGTAGCCTCACTTTTAGCCTTGCAGCTGCAGTTCTAAAGCAAAGAAACATAATTTAGACAACAAACCTTTAAATCTTTACTGACCGACTACCTCTAAAATGACAGCTTGTGACAGCTAACTAGTCACAGTAATATAATTTAACAAGGGTGTTTCTCTGTGTTGCCATATTCCTACGTATGTTTGCCTACTTATGCTGACAAGAATGAAATGTATCTTTACCTTGTGGCTTTAAACCGCTTTAAACCATGTCTTCTCGCGTTGTTTAACATTTGAAATCTGGCATTCTAATGCCATAAATCTACACTTAGTCATCTCTTGGTTAACTGGCCTTATACTAAATTATGACATTTAGTATAATTAAAGTAGTTTGCCACCAAAATCTCAGGTGGGTACACACCAGAGAAGCTGGATCATAGTTGGAACCTGACTCTTCTCCAAAGCTGTCATCTTGCTCCATTAATGTGCAGGCCTTTGAACTTTTGCCTTTGTACAGACAGGTCTCAACCGTGTATTTCACCTTTAGATTTGTGTTGCTAGCTTGGCCATTTTCAGAACTCCTACAAGGCTTTTCAGACCTCGTCTCTGTGCCCATTTCCTCTTCTTCTTCCTCTTCGTCCTCGAACAAAATTGACTCAAAGTGTAGGCCATTTGCAAATGGACTGGACGAATCAAGACTGAAGTTTGGACTGGGAGGGGACATGCAGTTGTTTTCAGCTCCTGTCTCCAGCAAAGCTGTGTCCATTTTTTGTGATTCTGAGATGAAGGAGATGTTGTCAGCTTGCTCACATCAACATCCCGGGACCCTAGAGATCCTAGAGATACATGAGAATCATTCCCGTGGCCCTTGAGGATCCCTGCCTGTGAAAACAGGCGTAGGCAGTTCTCCACAAAGGTTAGGCACTAGAATCTTTTCACAGGAATGCAAGGTAGGCAGTGGTCCTTAGTTTTGTGCTCGTAGGTGGAAGTAGACCAGAAGGCCAGTTTCCGTGCCTTTAATGGGCAAAGTTTCCCATGTGACAGGATCTTCAGTTCTTTTAGACTGCCGTAGACCTGTGCTGCTGCTTGCGGATGCATTCCTAAAAGACGACAGCTCATGCCATCTGTGACCTGTGAAAGTGGACACACACACACACAACTGTAAAATATGACATTTAAACTTGTTTGTGAAAGATGACCTAAATTATTGTCTAAAAATAAACATCATCAGCTACAAATGCATAAAGAATGAATAAATAAATGAATTAATGAAGTAGGGGGTGACTGTTTAATTACTATTTAATTGTCAATAGCGTGATTGTTAATAGGGAACCAATATCCAGATAGCAGTGGTACGTCATGAAGTGGCCATAAAGTGTAAATACTAAGTATATTGGCATTAGTGTCTAAGTGTGTGTGTTGTGGGGACAGCAGACACTGTGTTTCCCTTCACCTATGCATGCAACATAGGGGCCTAGATCGACTACGTGAGGCTTAGAAAGCAAAGAGTAAGCCTTCCTCAGTCTCGTAAACGTTCCGTAATGGTAATGTCAGTAGTGATGGTCCAGTAGGAGGGAGAGGGTGAGATGCCCACCGCCTGCTGTAACCTGCCCCCCGTCCTAGCCCTGGCACTAAAACAGCGACGGTGGTGTGAGGAGCACGTCTGTAATAACACAATATGGTGGTCAGTGAATGGGGAGGCGAAGTCTCTATCTTTCTGTATGTCATCTTTCTGTAGAAGTGGGAAACGCTGAAATCTGCGTGTGACACACATTTGAAATTACAGCGGTCCTTGCCATTTGTAACATCTCGCACGAGATATTTCCCCATCCTACGTTATAACGTCCTTCTCCCGGGCAGCAGACATCAACACCTTGTTCACACACACACGCACACACACACACACGCACGCGTGCGCACGCACGCTCGCACACACACACACGCACACACACGCTGAGACTTTCGCTGGTCAAACTTGTACACAATCCTCAGCATGTAGAAGATCATTCAGAAAATAAATGATGAGGAAAGACATACATGTGAAATACTACCCTTCACGTATCACTCGTAGTCATTCCTGCTGAAAAGTCCTCGATTTGGTGCTCGAAACGCTGCTTTTCCTCTCCAAATTGTAAAAGTGGACCAACAAATCCCAGCAGCAGCAGCACTAGGCCAAGAACCCGAGCCTCCTATTCCAGGCTAGCTATCAGTGTAACAGCGGCCGCCTTTCATTTCTGAATAAATAACACACACACACACACACACACACACCAAACACATCCCTTTACACTCACTGAAGACGAAAACCCAAACCCCTTCGCCACATTCCGGCAACACGTTACCTCAGCGTTGCGTCACGCCGGCTGTACTTTTTTCAATTGAGGTGTGGATGATTTCTTGTTTCCTTGCTGTCGACCTGCCCCTGGTTGTGTTTCCAGCCGTGGCTGTCTATGAGCAGCCAATCGGTAAGGTTGCCCGCCCCCCCCGCCAACACCCCTCCAACCTCCAACACGCAA
>JBBPDC010000023.1:1670376-1680838 GCA_037974485.1 Hemigrammopetersius urotaenia
TTCTTTTTGGTGTGTGTGTGTGTGTGTGTGTGTGTGTGTGTGTGTGTGTGTGTGTGTGTGTGTGTGTGTGTGTGTGTTTTGTTTAGTTTGCCTTGTTTTCCTACTGACCATTCACACCCTCTCTTGGGGTCAGATGCAGGCCAGGCCCCAGTTTTATTCAGTGAAGTTCATTAGTGTGTTGGTGGGAGAATGCTGTGCCTCAGTGCTAGAGGTGACATTGCTGGTTTGGGGGTTCTTTGCGCAAATGCTTATCACACTCATTGCTGTGGCACCAGGAACACTGCTGTGAAGTCAAACCTAGGTCATCTTCCAATGAGAACTGGAGGTCTGCTCTCTCTTTTGTTGCTTGCCCATTTCCCTGTGATTCACCCCAGGAAAAGTCCTGATCTTTGAGAGAAGGGACTCTTGTTAGCAGTCAGAGTCTGATTGCTCTGCTTAGTAAACACAAGCTGTTCTGTTTTGCTGGATCACAGCACACTTTTTGTGAGGAAATGCAACCACATGGTCAGGAATAGATGTGGAGGTAAACATCGGTGTGCTCAAAATGCCTTTTTTTCTCTTACATTTGCCCAGATCCTAGAGTATCACAGCCCACACTTCAGCCAGGCTTTCCAGAGAACACAACCGTAATGGTTGGAGGGCAGGCGAAGCTGGTGTGCAAAGTCCATCGGCCAGCCACGACACGTCTCCAGTGGTTCAAGAAGGAGAGCAATGGCGCAGGGCCCGATGGATCACCACTTCTTAAGGCTCTCACAGTAAGAAATTGATTTAAAGAACCCCCCTGAAACATATTTCTGTCTTATACTGAGACTGGGAGTAATACTCAATTTATTTCCCCCTGCAGCCTCTTTACAAAATCTCCAAAGTCAACATTCTTCCTCTTGTGAATGTCTCCTTGGAAGATGCAGGAGAGTATGTCTGCGTGGCAGAGAACTCTGCTGGACGGGCCACTCGTTCAGCTTGGCTGGAAGTCTTATCAGGTGAATAGTTGCTTAATTTCGTCATGAGGTTAGGAATACCATAATTTTTTATGATGTGTCACCGTAAAAGTTTACTTCCCTTGCAGAACCCCTTCCTTCTCGATCCATGACATCACTGACAACCCCAGAGACATTAACAGGTAAGACCAACTCTTATTTTGTTCACTGCTTGGTAATTATTAGTCTATATAAGCAGTTTACGGATGGTATGCCATAGTGCTAGTTGAGTGTTGTGTTTGAAGTTGAGATCAACTCTTATGCCATTTCCAATTAAAAAGAAAAGACTGATGGTAAAAAAAAAATGCAGGGTGCCACATTCTCATGACTGCTTTGGGAATAAGAACTAATGTAGAAAGGCTAGAGTTGAGCTTTAAGCTTTCTCATCTTGTCACATTTCCACCAAGCAGATGTAAGTTGTGTTATTTTTTTCCCTCAAAAAGGTTCTGAGGAGCTGAGTGAAGAGACATCAGAGCACCTCCTCCTAGAGCCAGGTGATGTGCTTAAACTGCGCTGTGACACAAATCGTCCTGGAGCTGTCCATTGGTTCAAAGGAGATGTGCGGTTACAGCACAGTGCTCGCATGCAGATTAGAGCAGGAGTTATTGAGATTACAGATGTAACATATGAGGACTCGGGGGTTTATGTGTGTATGCTCCGTGGGACCAGAGAGGCTCTGCGCAATTTCACCATAACTGTAGCAGGTATGATCGGTCACATAATGACCCAATCACTTTCCAGTGACACAGATCTTGGTAGCAGAGGTGTAATCACACCTGTCAATTGTTAACCTTTCAGATGCACTGGGATCAGGAAATGATGATGAAGACAATGATCTAGAAGACCCTGGTACAGAGACCGAAAACGACCAAGTCTACTTCTCCAGAGGTTTGTGCAGTGAACACTGTAACTGTAATAATGCAATATTGCTAGTATGTCTGGTGACTTGGAAATTGCTGTTGGTCTCATCACCCTGTTCCTTCCTCAGGACCGTACTGGACCCACATTCAGCGTATGGATAAAAAACTTTATGCTGTCCCAGCTGGAAACACAGTTAAATTTCGGTGCCCTGCTACAGGAAACCCTCTCCCCACAATCCGCTGGCTGAAGAATGGCAGAGAGTTCCGAGGAGAGCACAGGATTGGAGGGATCAAGGTGAGATGTTACAGCATTCTCACGTGTGACTAGCACCCGTTTTAAGATTTATTTGAGTAATTTGAAATAAATGGATTTTCAAAATGTGTTAAAATGATGTTAATTCATAATAAATTACAGCTGCGACATCAGCACTGGAGTCTGGTGATGGAGAGTGTGGTGCCATCAGATCGTGGGAACTACACTTGCGTGGTGGAGAACAAATACGGCTCGATCGCTCATAGCTACCTGTTGGACGTGCTGGGTAAGAAGACAGTAGACAGTGGCCCGGCTCCATGTGGAGCCACTGAGGGCAAGCCTTGCTCAGCACATGTCAGGAGCAATAAGTATCAAATCAGGCTGACCCAGTGCTGGCAGCTCAGTGGTGCCTCACAGTTTGAATGGACGCATCTTAGAACCATGAAGCCTAAAAACTAGGGCTTCAGGTGTCAACACATATATTCAAGAGAGCACAGGAAAAGAGCAATAAATACCAGCATAACAGGGAAGGGAATGTTGGTAAGGGGGACTGGCGCAAGTCTAAATTGTACGTGCCTGGAAGCACAGTGGGCTGGGCTTCCAGACTGGTTTTCTACCTGACCTGCAACAGACCTGTTTGTTAAGAGTCTGACGTGGGGTCAACTGCTGTCTCCGAGCAGGGTGCAGGGAAAAAGAGCTGGGGCAGGGGAGGGGGGCAGAACTGAGCAACATCAAAGCATCGCGGCACACGGGCCTGGCTCAGAAAATCCGTAATGGAATCAATTAGTGCATGTTTGGCCAGCATTTGGAAGCACCGCTTATCTCTCTCCCAGCTTTGGACCATCTTATCAGATTAACACTTGTAATTGCCATGTTTTTCTGTGGAAACAATTATGAAAAGCATATGACATACTTACCGCCAACATCAGTCAGATAAGCATTTATGTGAATATTAATTGGAAAAGGAGGCTAGCCAGAAAATTTTGGCTACTTTGACAGAACAGTTGGTTTGATGTTTTTGAGAGGTAAACTAGATATGTTTGGGTAAGATTCTGAGAAAATTTTTTTCTCCCTTTTCAGAGCGCTCTCCTCACAGGCCCATTCTTCAAGCCGGTCTGCCAACCAACACTACGGCAGTAGTGGGAGGGGATGCCCAGTTCCTCTGTAAGGTCTACAGTGATGCTCAGCCACACATCCAATGGCTAAAGCACATTGAGATGAACGGCAGCCGTTATGGGCCTGATGGCATTCCCTTTGTCAAAGTTGTCAAGGTATTCAAATGGATACATATTTAAAAACACACTGGCTTATAAATCTACTTGATAGCAACCTTTTGGATAGACTGTACATAGTCAGCAAGGGCTGAAAGATTCTAACTTTTTTGTAAATTTGTAGACAGGCAGCCTGAACATGTCAGAGGTGGAGGTTCTGTATCTGACAAATGTCACTATGGAGGATGCTGGGGAGTACACCTGCTTAGCTGGAAACTCTATTGGTTTTTCTCACCAGTCTGCATGGCTCACTGTCTTATCAGGTATGTCAAATGTTTGGTTACGATGCAAACACACAATGCTGATGAGAATTTTGGTTTCTTGCACCATCACATGAGAATACTTTCATTTATGTTGTCTATTCACAGAGGAAGAGGTGGCCAAAGAAATGGACCTAATGGAGACCAAATACACTGACATCATAATCTATGCCTCTGGCTTCCTGGCATTGGTGATGGCCATCGTAATTGTGGTTTTGTGCAGAATGCAGGTCAACCCCACTCGTGAGCCCTTTGATGCCCTCCCTGTGCAAAAACTTTCCAAATTTCCTCTACGCAGACAGGTGAGAGCACAACTCAGGTTTAAAGGAAGTCTCTTGCTGATTAATACATACATATTTGTTTGAGCACATTGGTACTAATGCTGTTTACCAAACTTCCACAGTACTCGGTGGAGTCCAATTCATCTGGGAAGTCAAGTGCTTCTCTAATGAGGGTGGCTCGTCTTTCCTCCAGCTGCTCTCCAATGCTAGCCGGTGTGCTGGAGTTTGAACTACCCTATGATCCGAACTGGGAGTTCCCAAGAGAAAAGTGTGTACCATTTTCAAACCAAGTCACACTATAATTAACAAAAGCATGTTGATTTATATATGTTAATGTATTTTTCTCTTTTTCTAGTTTAACCTTGGGGAAACCTCTTGGCGAGGGCTGTTTCGGTCAGGTGGTGAGAGCAGAGGCATATGGGATAAACAAGGATAATCCAGATCAAGCAACCACTGTGGCAGTCAAAATGCTGAAAGGTAGATATTTCCATAAATGGCTAATATTGGAATATGGCATTTCAGAATACATCTGAAGGAATTATTTGACCAGAGCCTTTATTAAACATAGCTAATCTTTTTTTTTTCAGATGATGCAACAGATAAAGATCTGGCTGACCTTATCTCAGAGATGGAGCTAATGAAGGGCATGGACAAGCATAAGAACATAATAAATCTCCTTGGTGTTTGCACTCAGGATGGTGAGTTTAGCTTAGTGGCATGTCATGGTTTCTTAAACATTTCTGTTCAGTTGTCTGAGTAAGAGCTATTTCAGTTTGAAGAAAATGTCAGTGGCATGGTATTTTACAGTTGATAAATACGGGTCAAGTAACAGTACAGTAATTACATTTATTTTAATTCAGCATGACTTTATATGTTTCCTCAGGTCCACTCTATGTTCTGGTTGAGTACGCTTCTAAAGGAAGCTTGCGGGAATATTTGCGAGCACGTCGTCCTCCTGGCATGGACTATACCTTTGATGTGACCAAGGTTCCAGAGGAGCAGCTTACATTTAAGGACCTGCTCTCGTGTGCCTACCAAGTGGCACGAGGCATGGAGTACCTGGCATCTAAAAGGGTGAGTTGTCCCATCTCATTTGTGGGCATGTAAAAAAACAGGTCCTCCTGTCTTATCAACATGTCCCTTTGTCTGACACATAATGCCAGGCATTCCTTAGTGGAGTGGTGGTGCACTGTGTTTACCTCTGCATCCATCCTGTCTCTGTGGGTTTTGTCCTTTTTAGCACTGCCATAAATCTGTTAGCAAGCAGGCACACAGATCCGCCTGTGCACAGGATCATATTACTAGGTCTTTGTGGCCTGCTAAGAATGCAGCTGTCTGAAACCCTTCCATTAAGGGCGGCAAACCAGGGGCTTTTTCGTCCCCTTTTTTCAATCCCCAAATACCACTTCTATTTAAAATGACAACCAAAATAAACTTAATAACATGCGTTCGGTTCGGCAAACAGTTTGGTGGTGTTTTTCTATGAAGCCCACATCTATTTAAAGCGGGGCCTGTTTTTGAGGATATACTGAAAGTACTCACTGCATGTTGATTTAGAATTCATCTGCTCAAGAAGAAACACACATAATAATTTTTTGTACGGGTCTTGCCTGTTTTTTGAGTGAAAAATAGGTTAAAGTGATAAAAAGAGTCCACAAAGTGGCACTGATGTTGTATTTTGCTCTTTCAAATCATTTAGACCTGTTTTTTTGTTTCTCAACAGTGCATACACAGAGATTTAGCAGCAAGGAATGTTCTTGTCACTGAGGACAACGTCATGAAAATTGCAGATTTTGGCTTGGCAAGAGGAGTGCATCAGATTGATTACTACAAGAAAACCACCAATGTAAGCAGCTAATCACTGTGTTTTCTTATTTTTCTTGTCTCCACTGCCAGTCTAGTGCCTGGGCCCATTTGCAGCCTTAATGCTTTTATAGACAGATGTTTGATGTGTCCCTGTTGATTGGCAGGCTGCTTAATGGGAGATAATTGGACAGTGGGGGGAGGATTGGGAAAGGAGTGGGCTGCCATGTTTTTCTGTGGATCAAAAGAATGAGTGCTCTCCCTGTGTTGCAACTTACTGTCCCACTCACTGCCCTGTTGTGTCTGATTTCAGGGACGTCTGCCAGTGAAATGGATGGCACCAGAAGCCTTGTTTGACAGAGTCTACACACACCAGAGCGACGTGTAAGTCTGGCTAATCATTGCAGCTTTGCCAAAGAATCAGCTGACCAGGGATCCCCAGGGCTGGAATGCCAGCATGTTCAAATGAATCAAAATAGTATTTAGGCTTTGGACAGTGTCTGTCTAGTTTACTTCTGATTTATCTTAGGACTTTTCCAACACCTCAAAATAAGTACTAATGAATGAAAATATGTTCTACAAGAGGATTGAATTAGTACACTGAAAACATCCCTTATCCCTTTTGAATGTGCTGAATATTTTTTGTTTGTTTTCTTGCCTCCACAGTTGGTCATTTGGCGTCCTGATGTGGGAGATTTTCACACTGGGAGGCTCACCATACCCTGGAATCCCAGTAGAGGAGCTCTTTAAACTGTTGAAGGAAGGTCATCGCATGGACAAACCCTCCAACTGCACACATGAACTGTAAGTATCACCCTGTTCCTTGCTACAGCCATGTGGCTGTATATAGTACGACACACTTGCACACTTGTACAACATAGATGTAAAAACTGGGTGCCTAATTATCGGGATGTCTGTTTTTCAGCTACATGAAGATGAGAGAATGCTGGCATGCAGTTCCAACGCAAAGACCAACTTTCAAACAGCTGGTGGAAGAGCTTGACAGAGTGCTGCTATCCATTTCAGATGAGGTAAAATTGTTATTTTTTATATATGACACCATTCAGAGGGTCAAGTTTGTAAAATTCAAGGAATTGTTATTGCTGAGTTAATGTACTCAAACGTTCTTATTTTCTTTTTTTTTTAGTACCTGGATCTGTCTACCCCTTTTGAACAGTATTCGCCATCCTGTGAGGACACTTCCAGCTCTTGCTCTTCAGACAATGATTCAGTGTTTACCCATGATGCTTTGTCCACTGATCCATGTCTGCTTGGTTATCACGATGTACACTCACGAATAGACCTGAAGACAACATTGCGATAAAGTCTCGGCAGAGGACTCCTGCTTGTGGAAAACACATGGTGATTCATGGACTTTGGCTATCATTGCTCTGTCCAAGAACATTATAACAATGCTTGGCACTACAAAACCTGGGGATGACAAACAGCTGCCTCAGATAATTGTTTTTCTAATACAGTAACTGGACTGCCTGGGTGTGAAGCTATTTAGTCTCAGTTTCCATTGAGGAGGATGGATGCTGCTTATTATGTATAAAGTCCTTAGTATTTGAGCAGCACGGACAGTGTTGTGGTCTGAAACCAGATTTTTTTTTAAAGAGAACATTTATTTTGATATAAAGCTGATAGCATTGTTAAATATAAAATTCTCTCTATATAAAATTATTACATTTTTTTCTATTTAAAGAGTTGTCTTAAATCTCAGGATCTCGCATGGTAAAGTTGCTGTAGTGGCAGCAAAGTGCCTGGATTTTGATTTCCTGTGAATATCTTAAACTATTTTCTGTACATATCATTAAATAAGACAATTACACTTTATAAATTATTCTAAAAGATATGAAGTGAAAGTGTTACTTGGATAAAGAAATTTGCATCGAATCCATAAAATAATATATCCCTCAATTTTTTTTTATTTTTAATTCTAGCAGCAGCTTTTGTACACTACACTGCCCTTTACATGTTCCCTTGGCTAACCAGTCAGGAATCAGTTTACTATGATTTAAGTTGTTCTCCGACTGTCTGTTTCCCTGACAAAAGCAGGGCACCATTCAAAACAAGACAATTGCCGGGAACAGTGAAGCTCCCACTGTCAGTACTGTACAGAGAGAAAAGGCCTGGGTTGAATGTGAAAAACCCACCCTTGAGATTGATCTTAAATGGGAGAATCCTCTTTTGTTTAGCTGTAACCTTTTACCTAGCACACTCTGTTTGCCGAGTCCAAGCGCAGGCTAAGGTGGACAATAGGCCCATGCAGTTGTAATGGGTGTGACTGTGGGGCAGGGTGATTGGGGGGCTGTCTTAGTTTGTGTGCAAATTAGGGAGCCTCTTAATATGGTAATGGTTTCAGCTGCCCATCTTTCTCTTGCACCATCTTTTTAATATACAAATGCTAATGCTGGCCTTTTTGAGCAAACACTGCAGTGTTCTTCAGGGAATGCATGGCATCACCATTCGGCTGATAAGAAAGCAAAGGTTTTTCTCAAGTTAATTTACTCAGTCTTTGCATTCCTGGACAGGGATGCTCCTGCGATTCCCTCTTGGTGCATTGTGGTCTAATGTGTGCATTAGAATGAATCAGCCATCCGGTTTCCCCTTTTGTGCACAAGGGTAAAATTCATTTGAAGCGGAATATTTTGGAACTAGACTCGAACTCTAAATACAGCAGCTACACTAGTGCTTGAACCTCCAACAAAAAATGGCAAACTCGTAGGAGCTGTATATCCATTCATTCTGGGCAAAATATTCTTTTTTTTCTGAGATTAAGAAAACAGAAAGTTTGAATAATGAACTGAAAAACATTCCATTTATGTACTCCCCAATCAACCTGCAACAATCAACAATGTTCTTATGCATTTTCCCTTGAGAGAACTATTTTAGAAATATCTAATTTATTTGTTTATTGTGCTGTTTTATATTAAATAAAGGATAATTTAAACTACCAGCATAGCCCCATGTGTCATGTCTTGTCATTTAGAATTCAACATTTGATGAAAATTTGTAGCATTTTCAATATTGCTATTTAAACTCCAGCAATAGCTCATGGTGATGCAAGTACAAAAAGATCTGCTATGTATCTTAAAATGGACTCAAACAAGAGCATTTACATATTTGTATATAAGTATCTGTGACACAGTGTCTGTGACTGCATTCACAACAGACATAGGGCTATGAGCTATCTTGCATAGTTAGCATTGCCAGTCTGATTGCACTTAAATGTCTCTTGCTAAATCTCAGGCTTGTCCAGAATCACACTGGCTTATCTCTCATATGTAACAAATCACTGTCTGGAGAGGAGCAGGCCAACCCACGCTGAGCCCTGATAAGTGTCTGTGTCTCAGCAGAGAGTCTTACAGCCAGCTGGACAACAAGAGATAAGAAGTCCTCTATGGCTGGCTTCTTCTCATCTCCACATGCTCTGCATGTTTGGCTGGGGTGAAAGGGCCAAGAAAGATCACCAAATGGTTCTCTACATGCCCCAAGCTAGGACCCTCCCACTCTGGTTCTCAAATAATAATGCTGAGAAATGATCTTATCTTTGGTGAAAGGAGGCCGTATTTTAAACCCAAATCATTTCACATTGGTATATTTAACATTAACCAAAAATACAGTTGTTGCACAGGCTTCCACTATTTAAATGTAGCTGCACTGTGGTAGTGAGTAGAGAACTGCTTTGTGCTAAATCTGGTAAAGCTACAAAAATATGTTATTAGAAGGGTGGTTATTTGTACCTTGAGGTTACCATACCCCAAATGATATTCAGACTGGAACCCTCTTTTTTATTGTGTGGAGTCAAGTTCACTGAGACTAATTTATTCTCACATTGTTGTTCCCTTCTACAAACCGGCTTACAGACCTTTGCAGAATGTGGTTGGTCTTACACAAATTATCCAGTAACTGGCATTGCTGGGTGGTTTCCTCTGGTAATTTGTAAGCATTTAGCATTTGAAGTCATTGTTCTACTCTTCCTCTGGCCGGTAGTGGGATTTTTGGAGAGCAGACAGGTTTTTGCATGACTGATGTGATCATTTTATTGAGCTGACAGCTCTGGCCACAGCCAGAGAAGGAAGGACTCAGGGGAGATATTGATGCTGTTGATTTAGTAGCTCATTTGTGCTGACTGCCTCCTGACTCAGGACTGTTGAGCTGCACCTTTCCAGCAATGGGGCTCACTGAAAAATAGACCACATACATTAACATAAGTACAATATAACAGGGCATGTTCAGGGCATGACTTACTATGGCTTACAAACATGACAACAGTCTTCAATGCCATTCCGCATGTACTGTAGTTTAAAAGTCATTAAATTTTCTGATGGCTTTTGACTCCCTTTGATGGACTTGAACATGTTCCTCAGTTGGACGTAATAATAAATAAGCTGCAGAGGCCACATTTTGCCCGGAGGGCCAATGGCATTATCATCAAGCACCACAGTACCTCTAAGTGCCAGATGTCCACAAACTTGCCAGACCGATTACAAAATACACTGCATGAACTGTTTTATTTTCATTCTAGTTAATATTACAGCATTACATCACCAGTCATTAGTCAGTTCTGCTTCAAGAGCTCTTATAGCAGGAAGAATTTTGACACACAAACTTTGCACACAGTACTGATAACATGCACTTCAGCTCATTTTTCACCATTTTCCTAATGAGAAATCCATAGTTCCTACAAAGATGCTATCTTTTAACACATGTCAAAAAACAGAGTCAATGAATGTGGGGCTATTATGTATATG
>JBBPDC010000023.1:1694191-1707720 GCA_037974485.1 Hemigrammopetersius urotaenia
CCCCCCCCCCCCCCCCCCCCCCCCCCCCCCCACCTAACAAATCAGCTACTTTATAAAATTCTTATCAAACACTTTTTAAGCCAAATTGGCTGTTTGTAGCAAGACAGTAAAACTGACATTTTTGCATGGCACAACATTCCTGCACAACACATTCAGCATCACGAAGAATACATGTCATACTTCTTTTTGCCGTTCTGTCCGAAAGAGGTGTTTAACAAGATAGGTGAACCAAATAGAACCAAGTGGATTTTCACTGTAGATTTTGGACCATGCCAAGAGGATAACACCACTTAGTTAGCTACTAAGCTAACCTAAACCCTCCCCAAGTTCCATTTTTTGCAGTCGCTTGTATATCATTTACAGTATGTATGATCAGATGCTCAGAGATCAAACAATTGTTTTCGAGCCTCAGCACTGCTCTGTCAACTGGAGGTGCTAAATCTGGAAAACCACTCATGCAACCGTAATACAAGCATCTACCAGATCCTGCCAGTGCCCTGAAAGAAGGTTATTGTCCTGGGCTGCTGCAGGACCAGCTCTCTCCACACTTTTCCTAGTCAGCCTGCTTTCATTAGCTCCCCTGTTCAGACCACAGCCACAGATCTGCTTCACATTCAGTGGATCAAAGCACAGGGAAAGGGCTCTGTAATGCAATAATGTGTGTCCACAGGGGAGTCCTTCTCTGGGAAAGTGCAAAAGGTTAGAATATCAGTGAGATTTGCTGGCTGACCGTAGCCGTTCACCTGTTGTCTGGTCTGGCCAGCCACTCAGAGAAGCACTCCTTCTCCACTTCCTTAGACACTTAAATGCTGAAAATGATATCCATCCGTTTACACTGTGGCAAGGAATGGAAGACATCTTATTTGGGGTAAGGTTGAAGAACCACAATTTCTTGAATGAGTTCTAAATGGAAACCGGTTTGTTTGGAATTGAATCAAACCTGGAAAGTTTTCACTGCCTATCAATGCTTAGAGTAAAGTAAAATTTTCAGGTTCATAGGGTAAAGAATCAAACTGTTTGACACTAAATCAAGACTAAAAGCTTGGGTGTAAATCTATACATAACAAGAATTGGAAACTCATTGGCCAAATAAAAAAGTTTTTTTTCTCTGTAATAATTTGGTTGTGTTATGCTGTGACTATCATATGACAGGTAGCTTGACAGGTGGCTGTGAAAGCTGCCCAGTCACAGGTTGCAGCACATAATCCTAGCCTGGGTGCTGCAGATTAAGTGTGTCCATTTGACAGAAGAATAAGAAGTAATCTGCAGGAATTATCAGATTGTGGAGGGTTTGTGTCTAGTGGGGAATGGGCAGTAATCTGAACCCTATAGCCACCTGCACTGATCTCAGAGCCTAGGAAATGGAGCGCATGAGAGTTTTCTCCCAGCTCACAGAGAGGATTTACCCCCTTTTTAAATCACATGTAGAGATGTGTGTTGCCTCTTATGGGAGCAATATAGAGTGCAATTGATTAACATTCCAGCAAAATAAAATCCAGCGAACCAGCATGTTTCACAGTGATCACTGTTACATTCATTTAGTACAATAATATATTTTCTAATAGAAAATATATTTTCACTGTCACATGTGCTGAACTACAGTCAAGACATAGAGATTATACCATGTAATTAGAATTTGACTTCATGTAGAGTCGTTACAACTATTTGAACAAAGCAAGCTTAATAAATTCCTAATGAAATAGTGGATGCTGATTCGCTCATCAGAACAAAAACTAAATCATGTCAAACCTGACCAAAACAGTTGAGAATATGTCAATTTTCTATATCAACCTTTCAGACCTATACAGAAGCCAACATTAAAACACAATCTGAATCTCCTCTATTTCTGACATACCCCTCATCTACATTTACTTGTCACAGCAAAAACAGGGTTAAAGTTAAACTTCTTTCAGAAGTGTGTTCCTGTCCAGTGCTGCTCCAGGTTGTTCCCACACTGTTAATCGACAGCGTGGAGTGGACCCCAACCACTAGGCCAACAAGCATTTGACCTTCTCTTATCTCCATCTGTAAATTTTTCTTCATGCTTGTTGGATTAGGTCACCCCATCTGATTTGGGTTGTGAAACAGCTTTGCTGCAACTGCCCCAGAATGTTTGACTTGCTAAGTCTCTAACATCCCATGGGACATTATGTTTTCAACATTAAATATTTGGGGTGAAATTGAACATGCAGGTCATTACGCGCTCGTTTTTGGAGGATAAACTGCCAAACCAAATATATTGCCAAATCATGAGACAAAGGTTAGTACCTTTTGGACTAGCCACAAAGGAAATACAGGTCAAACAGCAGTGTTGTTCCTTTGTTTACCCTTGCATATCATTTGAGGCAAAAAAAAAAAAAGCTTTCTAGACACGTTGGTGACTGAAACCGATTTTAGGGAAGTCCTAAAAGTTTTGTTCATACTACCCTAGGCAACTGTAATGTACATCCATTGTAGTGTTTCTGCACACATACATCAACATCAACCAGTAACAGTGCTGACAGGGGTTAGCTAATCAGCTCCTAAAGTTAAAAGTATCCAAGGCATTTTATTTACTCACACAATCCAAAATTCAATCTGCATCAGCCATCAGTAACATAACTATGCCATTCAGCAGATGTAAAAAAGAATGAACACAGTCAGTTCATTTCCACTTATCTACAGCCCATTCATTCCACCTGTGATTCTCATTTGGTCAGTGTTCACACAAGCCTGTTTTGTTCCTTGTTCACATGGGCCTTGAGGCCTTGACCTCTGAACATCTCCAGTCAAGACAATAACACAGAAACAGTCCTTGGGAAAGCAGTGAATATAAGTTCCTTTCCCGATTTTTTCCAACCCTCATATCTACAACAGGGCCCCTATGCCTTTCACAGAAAACAGCATAATACTTGTGTGAAACTTATTTTTCAGAATACCATTAGTATCATGAATTATGTGCTCATCCTAACTATAGTACCTAATAAAAAACAATAATAATAATTTGTGAATTGCAAATGGTATAAATTGAATTTTTACACAAAGATTATTCTTGATCAGTATCCAAAGTATTTTTTTAAGCAAAAGGAAATGTTCAGTAAAGCTAACCCTGAGAAACTGTCCAAAATGGTTGCATCAAGAGTTATTTAAAAGCACACTGTGATGAACAGAGAACATGTAATAACACTGTATGTATTCAAAGAAATGTTGAACTTCTAAATTTGGAACAATTCATGGCCTCTACTTTTCCAATCACTTCGGAGACCTACAAGGCTAATACCTCAGCAATGAACATGCATGCTTATGGAAAAACTAATGATGGTGTATTTGGCTAGTTTAAGGCACACAGTGGGAGTCTGTGCCTCTGTGTCCTGGCAGTATTCGGAGCTGGGCTGTTTATACGCTGTGGCGCCTCAGCAGAGGGGGCAGAGTGCCTCACTCACTGTGAATGGAGGGACCCCAGACACCTCCCCTCTTAGAGTAAATAGATCTTATCAATGAAAACAGTGAACCTTCCCTATGCTCTGCTCGTTTTTTTATGAATGAAAGTCGCACCTATTTCAAAAGCAGGTCTCATTCAGCTTTATTGCTTAAAAGGAATGTGCACAGTTTAGAAAATGAAAATAAATCACTAAGGAGATCTTTATTTATTTTCAGTCCTTTGTCAAATGCAAGCCCAATGGTAGCTTTTCTGAGTACTTGATTTTTTTCAAAGGATATAATTTCACCACATTCTTATCCCACTTGTGCTGCCAAAACAACCCTAACCTCTAAAGTTGTCCTGTGGTATCTGGCACCAAGACTTCACCAGCAGATCCTTCAAGTCCTTGGAGTTTCAAGGTGAGACCTCTATGGATCAGACTAGTTAGTTAAGCACATCCCACAGATGCTAAGTTAGATTGAGATCTGGGGAATTTGGAGGACAGGTCAACACCTTGAACAACACCAGGTCAACACCAGTATTTCTTTGTTGTGTTCCTCAAAGTATTCCTGGACAATATCTGCAGTGTGTTAGGACACATTATCCTGCAGAAAGAGGCCACTGCAATTAAGAAATACTGTTGTCATGAATGGGTGAACTTGATCTGCAACAGTGTTTAGGGAGATGGTGCATGCTGGAACCATCTGTCTACACAATGTGAAAGAAAATGTGATTCATCCAACCAGGCCTCCTTATTCTACTGCTCCATGGTTCAGTTCTGACACTTCTGTCTGTTGTAGGCACTTCAGTGGTGGACAGAGGTCTGACCAGTCTGTGGCTATGTGACCCCATACTCAATAGGCTGCAATGTACTGTGTATTCCTACACCCTGTTATAGCTGGCATAAACTTTGTCAGCAATGTGTGCTATAGACCAAACGGGCTAATCCTTGCTTCCTATGAATGGGTTAAATAATTTCACACTGTGTGCTGTGTTCACATGTGACATATGGTCACTTTGCACAACAAGGGCTCCATCTAGAGGACAAAAAGGAAACATTATTACTGGAAACTGATCTTCTGCTACGTGATCTCTGCAACCTTACATTTTCATGTACAAATGCCAATATTGAAGCTGCAACCACACCAATAAACTTTTTTCCTGAAACATTTTAATAAATGAAGATTATCTTACATAATCAATGCTTACATTGACTTTTAAAGGTAATCTGACCATTTACAACACGATAGTTAATAAGCTATCATTAAAATTAAGTATGTAGATCACACTCCGGCACTTTT
Source organism: Hemigrammopetersius urotaenia (assembly GCA_037974485.1). NCBI lineage: Eukaryota > Metazoa > Chordata > Actinopteri > Characiformes > Alestidae > Hemigrammopetersius > Hemigrammopetersius urotaenia. The sequence goes on from JBBPDC010000023.1 coordinate 1,698,893, forward strand.
TTTTTGCCGTAACACTGTTTTTCAGCTCTAAACATGATAGACCTGGGGACAGAAAAAACCTCCGCCAGCATTAAATAATACAATCAAAATACAAACAGATCAAGTATTGAGCTTTCTATTCGTGACTTTACAATATTATACACTTCAATATCACACTCTTATTTTTGCTAATAAGACAATCATTTTGCCTTTCTTATTTCTGAAGTGTGTGAGAATGTTTTGATGTTGTAATACTCTGAAAATGGATGGTTGTGTGTAAATTAGTTCCCTTTCAGCATCAGAACGTTTATATATGTATATATAAAACTATATACTACTTTCTCACATTCAGTTCTTTAGTCATGTTAATGATAAAAAAGCAATTATCTTTTACTGGAAGATGCAGCATTTAATGCAAGGTGCTAGATCTGTCAATATGAATTATTTCAGATGGAGACATTGACATATGATCATCCCATCAGCTTCATCTTTTAACCTGGCACTCAGCTGCCAAGTGTACAAGACAGCTAAGAGTCCACATCAAATGTTACTGGAGTGTATGAGTCAAACATTTTACAACCTATATGGCAAAAATGTAACCATAAGAACAAGGCAAGAACATAGTCGGACAATCAGCATTATCATCAGGTGCCAGAAATACTACTCACATAATACAATTTATGCTGCAAATACAGTACCAGTCAGAAGTTTGGACACATCTACTCAGGTAGGTACCCATTCCTTATAAAGTACGTCTCATTTTGCTTTTATTTTCTATTGCCCACATTACAATAATTGTGACATCAAAAGATTTTGATTTTATTTAAACTCTTCAAAGCCCTCAAAGCCTTGATGAGTTTTGCACACAGCATTTTCCAGAGGATCATAATGTGGAGCTACCTGTGATGCTTTTCCAGTGGTTGATCTATTGCACAGCTAATCTAAGTTGCTGTATTATGTTAGTATTCCTGCGTGTTATGCTGCTTTCCATGTGGCACTGCATACTACTTGCTTATTAGTAAAACCTCTAGCTTTGAGGCCTGGACCTCAGCCGTTAAGCATTGCGCATGACATCAATTATTGCCTTTATAGACAGCTGAGGTAAAAAAAAAAAAAAAATTCCAATTATTTTTTTAACATTAGTCTGTATACACAAAAATGTACTTGTTCGGTTATACAGTTTAACAAAGCTACATTCTCATACAACTAAAAGCACTAAAACCATTAAAACAGCATGTCTTTTTTTGCATATCTCTCTGCCTGTGCTCTAACAGTTTCATCCCAGTTTCCATTTCATAAAATACAATGCAGTGTATGCTTTACAGAGCACCAGCAATGCAAATCTGACAGGAACATTTCTGTTGGCATTATTGACATATGTGGACCACACAAATGATGGCATTGATTTTGAAAATAGTAGCATGTGGTTCTGTTCAGGGAACAGATCCGTTCACCCTAATGACAGATAACAGTTCATTACAAGCAACACTGTGATCTGTAAACCTAGCTTGATGAACTTATACTGCATATTTGAGTGTAACCTGAAGTTAATATGAAAAGCGTCTCAAATCAGGCTTCTACTCTATGAAACAATCTAATCTGCCATAGTGCAAGTTTGCACTATGGTGCAAGTTTTAAACATAAAAGTTTTAAACATAAAAAAACATACATTCACTCAGGTGGGTCCAAATATTTTGACTGGTACTGTGTACTTAAATGAGGGAGGGTAGGGCACAGCTAAACACAGTATCATGCAACACATTGTTTTATGTAGTTAAACAACTAAACTTGCATGTTGTATTTCTAAATGTCTCCACAATAAGACATTTGAGATATTTTCTTGAACACAGCTTGTTTTGTTCAGCGTTTCAGTAGGTCTGGTGTTGGGTTACTGGGAGACCCTGTTAAATAGTACAATTTTTATGAGTACTTAAAATTTACTAGAGCTAGCCAGGCCAAAGCACTAGGCAGGTTAGTTCTAGTAAGCTCTAGTATGCGAGTAAGAGTAGTCCATAATTACACTCCTGTAATAGTTCAACTTCAATTCATAGAATCAAAAATGTATTACAGGTGTAATTCAAATATTTATTTAAAGCTGATCACGGTACTTGCTCTTCTACTTTGTGGCCAAAAATAAAGGTTGCTGTCTGACACAATTAATTTATTTGATGCATTTCCGTTATGTATTAAGGCTGGAATGCTCATCTGTGTCAAACACAGAACTTCAATAAGGTGATAAATGTGTATAAATCACCTCACCAACTGAACAACTAGTCTGTAAGCTGTGACATTTGCACTTACACCCCTTTCAGCCTAGTTGGTGATCCAAACAAATCTGATATTTTCCACTTACAGTAGAGATGTGTAGGCTATTTAAAACAGTGTTTTGCACAAAATACCAGGAAAAAAATATTAGTTGTGCTCCACACTCCCTTATTGTCTATAAGCAATTTTTATTACTCTAAAAGGCTTTAGCCGATAAAATGACCGTACCTGTAAGCATCAGTCACTCAATAAACAAAAGATTCCAATTATAAAATTCACACACCAGAAAAAAAAAAAAAAAGGTTCTGTTTACATATTTTGCTTATTTGCACAAATTGAGGCCATGGTCACTAATCCAGAACATGCTGCTTGTTACAGAGAATTAGTTCACTGCAAGAGTGACACAAAACACAATCTACTTGGGAAAAAAAGCAAAAGTCATCCGATCAGTGGATACTGTCAGCATACTGCAGTCCACAGAGATCTAAGCAGCTTGCTACAAGGCCACAGCTTATCTGCCAGGCATTCACGACAGTGTAATTGGAAAAGGAAAAGCAAAACAAGAGATGATATTGCCCTCTGCTGGTCAAAAAAAGAAACTGTTACAATGATTTTACATTAAATAAACAGATGACTTGAACGTGGAAATAGAAAATAAAGAAACTGAAAATAAAGCACTATTCAGTCTACAATGCCAATCAACCACTCTCGCCTTCCTGACCTCAAAATATGTACTGCAAAGGAAATCCATTACACTAAAACATCTTAGAAACATTTCCTAAGAGACATTCTGGAAACAAACCAATAAAAAATCATACGTTTTAAGCATCACATCTTAGTAAAAAAAGGTCACATAGTTTTTGTGAACTACTTATGTAACATTCTGACAACACAGACTCTTAGGTTACCTAAGTATTTGTAAACTGAAGTGAAATGCCATACCTCATGAAATGTGCTAATGCAGGGGACCAGCACTGTTTAATTGACTTCTACCTCTCCTTCACTTTGCAAGAAAATGTATACAGTATGGAGGTTAGATGTTGTCACGCATCTATGTTTCACTGAGAAAAAACACACCAAGTACAAATAGGAGCTGTGACGAGCAGAAGCTGGCATTAGGAGGTGCACAGTACGGAGACATTGTCTGTGCCTCAGCAGTAGCAGCTTCACAAATATGGTGAGGACAGTGATGTTAAAAGCATCTCCTCACTCATAGTCCTGATTAAAGCTGCCCCAGTCATCTTGGGCTGGCTCATCCCGGCTGGAGCCATACTGGTATACTGGGTGGTGGTTCTCTGATGGGCTTACAAACGAGTTGGCACTTCTCTTGAGTCTAACACTGGAAGAGAAATGATAGAGTGCAATATGTGATGATGGGCACAAATACTGAAAAAATTATATTGACAAAAAAGAATATTCGTGTAATAAGTTCTCTATGTAGTGAAGATAGCACTGAAAAGATACGTACTGGTTCTTGTGTTTGGAGCCGCTGATATGAGCCTGGTACTGTTCCACGGAATTAAGCTCAATGTTGCACACAGTGCAAGGATAACCCTTTAGTGTTGAGGCTGGTAGAGAAAATGATAATTATATTTTATATAGTTTTGCACAAATTTCACTGGAAGCAAATATTAAAGTGGGTTTGTAAGGTGGAAGAGGGAGAAAGAGGGAAAGAGTGAAAATAGCACCTTATGATGGTTTACCTGGTGCAGTGGAGGGCCCATAGGTCTCCATCAGTTTCTGCTTAGTCAGTTGTTTTTTATGCTTCTTGCCAGCATAGTGTTGCTGAGCCATAAGTGGGTTGTTGAATGAAGCCTGGCAGATGGAGCAGAAACGGTTGGGGTCCTCTGCAGCAGGGCCCTGCCCTCCTGCAGTCAGAACCTCCTCCTTTTTCACCTTAGCCTTAGGCTGAGGAAGGGCTGAGGGATAGAAAGATACCAAGAAAGGAAAAGAAAATCAGTTTCATAGGTTGTTTAATATAGCACCACAATTACACAAAGAAGAGAAACACAGTTTAGCAGTGTTTTAGAATGCTATGGTCATTAAAACGAGTGCCAGTACCTGGTGTCTGTGGGCCAATGTTTTTTAACCTAAGGTTTTTGGCATGCACCTTTCCTTGATAATGAGATTCAGCCACCACAGCAGATGAAAATGTCATGTTGCAAACATGGCATGCTTTGTATTTGTCCCCTTGATTGACATCACTTGTCTGCAAGACAGAGACTGAAAATTAACCAAATCCTACATGTGACCTTTTGACCTTTTGCTGCAGTTTTTAATGATGAGTATGCCAGCCTTACAGTGTTGTCTGATGAAGGTTTAAATCGTTTGGCAATGGGCTCATCATCTTTGTGAAGGGTCATGTAACGTCGTACTTTGCTTGCATGCTTCTTACTCTGAGGGCAAAAAAACAGATTCACAATACTGGACCAACTTCACAAATGCATGCTTCATAGCAATCGTGATTAATCCACAATAAACACAGTCTTACAAATGATGTATATATATTCAGTCAAACACTATATGAGCAAAAGTATTAAGACACCCAACCATTACACCTGACCATTACACCAACAGGATTCCATTCAAACTCATAGACTTTTATATGGAATTGGTCATCCAACCCCTTTGCAGCTTTAGCAGCTACCACTTTTCTTGGAAGTCTTTACACAAGATTTGGGAGTTTTGTGAGAAGTTACGCCCATTCATTCTGTGAGGCATTTATGAGGTCAGGCACTAATGCTGCATCAGAAGGCCTGGCTCGCAATCTCCGGTCCAGTGCATCCCAAAGATGGGGTTGAGGTCATGGCTCTGTGTGGCACACACCAAACTCATAAATGGAATTTTTCCACACCAAACTCATTCAAACCACGTTTTTCTTCAGCTTGCTTTGTCCACGGGGGCAAATTCGTGCCTTCCCCAAACACTGTATCCACAAAGTTGGGAACATGGCGTTGGCTGAATGGCTGAAACATTAGGAATACCCTTCACGGGAAGGAGCTACTTGAATTCAGTAATAAACAACTGCCCCGATACTTTTGTCCATATTGCGTATGAAAGAGTCTGTCTGCAATGATTAAAGAATGAAACCTGTCTGAAGGCTGCTTACCTGGTAATGAGCGAGTTTCTGAGACTCTGATATGAGGACAGCACTGCACACTTTACACTGCGAGTCTGAAAAAAGGTCGCTGTTTTCCTGGATCATCCGATTCACTGTAAGAGAAAGTTAACTTGTGTTGAGAGAGGAAAACAGAATGAATTAGCCTGCTGGCTGTGAGTGACATTGTGACTGAATGAAATTTAAAAGCAACAGGGACTGAACTTTGCCTCGTGGCAGACAGTGGGGGTCTTACGTATATTTTATGATAAAAAAACAGAGAGGTTATGTTGTTTCTTTTGATGGCATTTTCTTGCACAAACCTCGACCTTGGGGGTACAGTGTTTCTAAAACAGCTAGCAGCTGGCTAGCACTCTGTAGCTCCACTGTTGTGCTAGCTAGCCTTTGTGTTGGCTACTTACTGCATCCTGGACGCTTTTGTATAAATATGCATCGTATTGTTATCTACATTTCTCAAAAACATAGACAACCGTTAGTGTGTGTGTTACCTTCTGCTGGTCCTGAAGGCAAATAAGGAAAATCTCCATTCGCTCCTCCGTGCGCCATGTTTCCAGGAGGCGGTTCAGTAGAGGTGCAGGATCACGACGACAGCCTCAAAGCCCACAGTGCCTTTCGTCTGTTTCAAGAAGCCAAGATGGTCTCTCTCTCTGACCCAGCAAAAAAGAGCTCGGCAAGCCCTCCTCTCGAGATGTAAAACGCAGCGTGTTGTTATTTAAGATCTAGAGGAAGAAGAGGAAACACAAGAAAAAACGAGACGACTCAGACACAGGTCAGTAAGACGCTAGGCTAACTCTAGCCGCGACTAGCTGGTTCTAAGTGTTATTAGCATGTTTTAGTTTTTATCAGACAGCTGGTACCTTCACTTCTTTTAACGGAGAATGTTTGAACGATGTTTTGGTTTGTTATACAAGTAAGAACCTGTCGACCAAGAACACAATGTTGGGTGTTATTTGGGAAAGATATTTTGTGCATGTCTGGTTCAGATTATGTTTTGACATACATTTATTCTGAAGAAAGGTGGATTTGGAGGTGATGAAGTTACCTGACAAGGGTGTGTCAGTCTATATTTTTGTGTATGTGTGTCTATAAATGTGTGCGTGCATGTGTATGTTTGTGTGTGTGTGTGTATGTGTATATGTGCATGTCTGTGTACATGTGTATTTATGTGTGTCTGTGTCTATGTTTGTGTATGTCTGTGTACATGTGCATGTCTGTGTCTTTGTGTGTGTTTGTGCATGTCTGTGTGTGTCGGTCACATGAGGGTAAATGGATCTGAGGATGTAAGAAAACGTTCGTAAAACAACATAAACTGAACTAAACTTGCAAACTATCTCTGCAGTTATTCTCAGCCAGTTAATGACAACTTGTAAATGGTGAGGGTGTGTGTGTGTTTGTGTAAACCGTTAGTTTAACTAGTCTTTTAATGCACAGCTATGTCATTATTGATATCCCAGTATGTACACTATATGGACAAAAGTATTGGCACATACCTCTACTATATTCTTGTGCCTCCTTATTTCCAGTGACAGGCAATTTTAATGCTGCATCACACCAATACATTTTGGACCAAGGCTTTGTGGACACATTTGGGAAAGAACCTTTTCTGTTCCAGCATGACTGGCCACGCAGAGTCTTGACCTCAACCCCATCCAGCACCTTTGAGATGAACTGGAATGGAGATTGCGAGTCAGGCCTTCTTGCCCAACATCTTATAAATTCTCAACAGAATGAATGGACACAAACTCCTAAAATGACGTGGAAAGCCTTCCAGGAAGAGTGGTATATTTTATAGCTGCATTGGAGAGACCAACTCTGCCTTAAAGTCTATGTATTTGAATGCTGTGTCATTAAAGTCCTTGCTGGTGTGATGGTTAGGTGTTACAATATTTTTGTCCACATAGTGTATGTCAGTATCTAGCCTGTTTCCTGAATAACAACTAGTGGGTGTTAAATCTAGCATTTTTTTCTTGCAGTATGTCTCAGAGAAAACGTGACACACAGAAAAATAAAAGACAGAGAAATCTTCTTTGTGCTGATAATGAGGAGCAGGATCATGTGGTTGTTATCCCTGACTCGGAAAATGAAGAGGTAGGTGGATCATTTGGTGCGACCTCGCCAAACAGGATTTGAGGCAGATCTGTGCTATGTGTGAATTACAAGGTATGTCAGTGAATTCAGCTACATTGCTTAACAATAATGTGATTAAATTCCTCTTTCAGGAAGAAGACTCTATCATCCGTAAGGCAAGGGGAGACCGGTACAGGAAGAGGACCGACAGGTCAAAAATGCAAGGTAAGATTACTTCAACACTTATATACCAGTATTGTACAGTGTTTGTGATCTTGATCAGTGGCAGTAGTTTGATTTATTTATTTTTTTTGGTCGTTAAGGGAGTTTCTTCATTATTGATCCCAAATTTTGCCAATGCAAGGTAACCATTTTATTTGTGCCATCAGATATGACTGAAGAAGAGATGCTGGACCTGGCTATGAAACTCAGCAAACAAGAAGCAAATACTGCTGCACAAAGACAACAGCTGGAAGACGATGACATAAAAAAAGCAATTGCAGAAAGTCTTCTTGTAAGCTTCTGTCTATGGCTGTGTTTAGATTGCAGGTTGTGATGTCCGGTAGTTCATCATCAGTATGGATCTGTGAAATTGTTAGTTTTTGACGTATGATTATTTGATTAATTACATAATGACATCAGCAGGGCTCAAATAAGATGTTATATGCCAGAGGTCTTATTCTGCTTATTAGACTAATTCTTTGTCTAATCATTGGTCCTGGATGTCTTGTATATAAAGCAAATTCTCCACCACTACAGGTAAGCCACAGCCAATCTTCAGATGTGAGCTCAGGTTCCACAACCTGTACGTCAAAGCTCAGTTCACACCAATCCACAGTGAAACCATACTTTGGACGTAAGCTTTCCTTCCCTAGGAAGAGTGAGAGGACCAGGACAAATGAGAGTGGTGAGGACAGCACACAGGATAGTCGGCCACTGCCAGAGATGCCTGATCTGTCTCAGAGGACTTTGTCACAGCCCTCATCTCCTTCTACAGTTTTTGAAGTGAGTCACTTTGCATGGGACTGGTGATTATTTAATGTATTTGCATGCCTATCGTCTTTATCTCAGAGTAAAACAGGGTGTTGGTGAATAAATTGTGTTGTTTATTGTGAGGTTGTATTTTTGTCTTTTAAATTCAGCGATTGAACAGTCAAAATTGTATACATTTAAATTGTAAATGGTAACAAAAACACAAGCACTGAAGCTTCAATACCCTTTTCACTTTCATGTAAAGTAGGATATTTGTTGCAAACAGCACGGTTTTTTGTCACTGGAGATTGGAAGAGGCATGGTGTGGGAAACATTTAAAGTGAAAGTGGCCATTTGTCATACGTGAACACACCACAGCACACAGTGTGAACAGCACGAAATTCAACCTGCATTTAACCCATTCACC
>JBBPDC010000023.1:1711077-1722650 GCA_037974485.1 Hemigrammopetersius urotaenia
TTTCACAATGACTGCTGAAAAGCTTTTTCATTCACTGGAGTTATTGGATTGACTTTCTCGGGTCACCATCGTTATTACACTTCTGCACAGAAAGTTAGTAAAAGCTGAAAACTTTTGTGCTGCTTCCCTCATCAGTGGTTAGGCCCTCCCTGCTGCCGACGGGGCACCTTTGCCTTCTACAAATCAGTGTGCCACAGGTCAGAAGACGGGGCTCCTGTTAAGGTCTGGACCTTGGGTGAGTTCTACTATGTGCGCTGTAGCCCTCAGGAGCCTGTGTGCATCGCAGAGGTTACCCTTTTGTGGGAGGATCAGAAACAGGGCCACCTGCTGGCCAGCTCCAGGCTCTACTTTCTTCCAGAGGACACCCCCAAGGGCAGGACCGAGAAACATGGAGAGGTAAAAATGAAGGATATATATATATAAAATGCATGTAATGTATATTTTTTTCATTACAGATATATTTTTTATTACAGATGTTACAGTTTGGATGATTTACTATGCTGTTAATGATGCTGCAGTATTAGTGGTAATCTTGTTTAAAATTTTAATAATTGATATATAGCCAGTTAGAATTAGTAGCCTTGTTGTCTCGGAAGTAAACGCAAAACTGCTACAGCTGTCCTAGCATGCATAAGGAAAATTTATATATACTTACATAGTATGTTGACTAAATAAAATATATTTAAACTGATCTAGATAATTCTTTTGGTGTTATAAAGGCCATTAATATTGTGGTAAAACTATTTTTGCATATTGGTGCGTATTAGTGCTCTTTGAGGTTGTTTTTTTTTTTTTTTTTTTTTCTTTTATATTTGAAAAATGGCAAAAGTGGTTTTTGTCACTGATCTCATTATTGCTGTCAGAACACACCCTGGTATCTCCAAATGAGCAAAGTTTTATGGAGGAGATGAAAGCATTCTGAAAAAAGGAACATTGTAAACTTGTTGTAAGAAATTGGAAATGTATGTAATTTCTGCATTTTTAAGTGTAAGTAGCGTAAGGACAAGTATTCTTTTCCATGAACTATTACTTGAGACCTATGTTCATGAAGATTTCCTGTTAACAAAGCAGACAGATTTGCTGTTGTTTTTATTTTTTGCTAACTGCTTAACTGGTTAATGAGGTTAAGCTTTACTGCAGTTGAGCTTTAGCAGTGTTTCAGAATCTAATAATTCAGCAAGATGCAGTGGCATTAAAAGCCACAAAAAACACAGCTGTCAGAGCAACAGCTTGATGTGTGTGTGCGCAAGTCTGAGTCATGGCAAAACCAGTCATAGCATTTGTAATATGGAGTCAGATTTCTTGCCCTTGTTTTATTTAAAAATTATGTTTTTAAAGCAAAGGAAATCCATTTGACTGTGCCAAAACTGGGAAGGAATTTGTGTCCTGCAGTTTTAAAAGTAGCTTTTGAGTTGTGCTTTTGCACTGGTTTTCAGCAGTTTGGATTGATTATCTTTGCCTGGAGGTTGGTAACCTTTTGTTACCAGTTACAGCAGAAAGTAGGCAACACCTTTGTCAACTTGGTGTCAGAGGAATTGAAGCCACCAACCAGAAAAACCTGATTCAGTCCTTTTAAGCTTATGCAAAGTTTGTGATATCTCAACTCTTGGGCTAAACTGTTGGTTTCTAGTCAATCTTGAAAACCACTAAAATGTTGCGTGTGCTTGATACGATCCTTAAACAAATTGTGTGTGTGTTAGGATGAAGTCCTCGGTTTGTCAAAAAAAATTGTGGTCCGAGTGGAAGACCTGGTGAACTGGACCTGTCTTCAACCCCCCCAGTGGAAGCGTAGCTGCCTGATAAGCAACAGACTTCACATACCTAGTAGTTCCCCAAGTGATCCTGAGGAAGCGAAAACTGAGAATAAAGGTAACTGTTAACACCATGCATGTTTTATGCTTATTCTCAGATAATCACAATTTAACCTTTAATTCCCAGTCAGTTTGAATGCCATATTTGTTTACCCTTTTCAAAAACACTTTTTGTTCATTTCTGTTAAATCCACTGATATTCTGTGATTCTGTGAAAACTTCTGATTACTCAGTTAGTTATAAAAATTAATGGTATATTTCTAGGTTATTAAAGTCATCTGTAGTGATGTGCAGGCTTTGGAGAACAACTTGAACATATCTTGCTAGATTTAATTACTGACTTCTGACGGGCATTTTGCATTTTCCCCAGATGGCTTTCAAACAGTGATACATGGTGTTAAGGTGCTGAGTTACCCTCAGTACTGCCGCTTCCGCTCTCTACAAAAACGCTTTCAGGACCAGCCTGGCTGCCCCAGTCTGCCGGACCGTCATCTGTTGGCTTTGGGAGGGGTAAAAATGTCTCAACCCAATACACGAGTCATGTACTGTAGGGACATTTTCAACCACCCGAGTCTTGGTACCAGCCCAGGTTTAATGTCTCAGTTGGGTAAGTTCCTTTAGTATGGTCTTGCATGTTTAATTAGAAATTTTATTTAAACATAGAAGTAAGGAAAATCCTTGGTTTTTGAAATCTTGGATGTAAACTCCTATTATGCTATTTAACAATTGTGGGGAACTATTAAAGATTGCATCAATGTCTTGTAAACTTTGAGGTGAAAGCAATGTGGTTTATTCATGTTTGCCTCCCAGGATGCCCTTCCTTAAGCCTGAAGGGAAGACCACGGAAAAGAAGGGGCAGAGATGGCAGTGGAACTGAACACCAAAGCTTCAGCCAGTTTGAGACTTGGGGAGAGAGGATGAAGGTATGTTTTTGGAAACAGCAAGTGTGTCTTACTTTATCACTGCTTCCTGTTCCAACGTGTACATGCAGCCACAGCTGGACTGGATGTATAACAGTTATGGAATCTGTGGTGGTTAATAAATTAAACTTGCAGTTTTTTCCATCAGCTGACATGCTTGGTGTCCAAAATTTCCTTCTAATGTATTGCATTGTGGTGCATAATATGACCTCTACAGAAGATGAACAAAAGCAGCAGTCAGCTGGATCCAAGCAAGAAGACAGTTTGAATTTTATAAATGTTATGTAAGGATTTCAGAGAAACCAAGGACAACATGATGTAACTTGTAATGGCTGATCGTTTGCACTTCAGGGGTCACTAGCAAGAAGGGACACACTCTACTAGGGATGCAGATCTCTTATTCCATGTCAACCATGTGGACCTATAAGCACAACAAGTTCTAGACAACAAATCTAGATTGGTGAAGTCTAAGTACATGCTATCAACTAAAACAAATCAGGGAAAAAACCCTTTGACAAACACTGCATTGCATAGTACGTGTTTAGTTTCAGTAAGTTCATAGCAAGTTTAAGTAATGCAGTATAAGTAATGGAAGTTTATGCTCAACAAATGGCCTAGTACTAACTACACCTGTCAAGGGAGGAATATGAATTAGGCAGCAAGGGAAGAGCCACTTGAAGTCAAAATTCTGAAAGCAGGAAAACTGAGTGACTTTGACCAAGGCCAAATTGTGATGAGTAGACAATGTCAGAGCATCTCCAAAAAGGCAGATCTTGTGGGATATTCCAGGTATGCACCTACCAAAACTGGTCTGAGAAAAAAAATCAAAAAGCTATATGGTCATAATCCGAAGCTTAATGGGGAAGGTCGGGACGGAGCCCACAGAAGATCTACAGATTGCTGAAAAGTTAAATTTTTTGAAAATGCTGTGGAGCCTCTGGCATCTACCGAAAGCACCTACAATGAGCACAAACATATCAGAATGGGACCATGGATCATGCTCTGATGAATCACACATTCTTTTTCCATCATGTTTTATATACATCATTTACTTGTGGAAGACGTGACACCAAGATGCACTATGGGAAGAAGGCAATGCAGTGTGATGCTCTGGGTAATGTACTGCTGTAACACTCTGGGTCCTGACATTCATTTGGATGTTACTTTGACCCACACCCCCTATGTAAACATAGTTGCACACTACTTCTTGGGCAACAGGGGTTCCATAATGTCAGTGGTCTCTTTCAGCAGGATAATTTGTCCTGCCACACTACAAAGACTGTTCAGGAATGGTTTGGGGAATGTGAGAAGGGTTCATTGTGTTGCCTTGACCTCAAATTCTCTAGATCTCAGTCCAAACAAGCATCTGTCGGATGTGTTAGACCAACAAATCCATGGAGGGTACACCTTGCAACAGACAGGACTTAAAGGATCTGCTGCCAACATCCTGGTGCCAGATACCACAGCACACCTTCAGAGGTCTTGTGGAGTCCATGCCTCGACGAGTTAAAGCTGTTTTGGTGATGCAAGGGGGACTACTCAATATTAGACAGGTGTTTAATAATGTTGTGGCTGATAGTAAATTACACTGCATACTTGATAAGGGCTTTGGTTATCATCTTGCAGATGAATTTTGTCCTGGATGTTTATCCATTTCCTTGTGTAGGTATAATTTTTCATTGAGCTATCATTTTAAGTGTGTAAATGGTTGTGTGCAGGAAAACGTGATGGGTGATGTGGATCTGGGATGGGAGGGGAGCTGGCTCCCCCATCCTGAGGAGCAACTATTCCTGGACCGACTGTATCTCTTCATGGAGCGCAGGGGATCCCCCATTATCAAGGTTCCCAACTTGGGCTTTAAAAAGAGTAAGTGTTAATACTATTGCCTACATTTTTATACTTGTACTGTAAAATGGTCCTGACCTCTGTTTATTTCCTTTTATTCTTAATTTTCTTTTACTCTCTTTACTCTCTTGTCCACAGTTGATCTCTTCCTCATGTACTCAGCTGTCAAAAAGCTGGGAGGCTATGAGGCAGTAAGTTTTAATTCCGCACATTGTATATATTTTTTATTTTTTTAGGCTTTAAAACATTTATAAGCGTTTGGCTATTTGTAAGACTATGTTGTAAATCAAGTTTGAGAGTGAAAAGGTTGAATGCTGTTGTTTTGACTTTGAGATCATTTGACTTGTCTTGCCCAAAGGTGACATCTCAGAGATTGTGGAAGACGGTTTACAATGAGCTGGGTGGCAGCCCAGGCAGTACCAGTGCTGCAACCTGTACCAGAAGGCATTATGAAAAGTGAGTAAGAGCCTCCAATTACACCACTAAGCCACAGCTTCAGATGGTCTTAGTTTACTCCCTGACAATGGTCTTTTATATATTGTTCAATAAATTATAGGTTGATGCTTCCATATGAGCAATACATAAATGGGGTAAATCAAGAGCCAAATAAGCCTAAAGCTACAGTAACTTCAGCTGCACCCATCAAAAAGCCTGGCCGTGGGAGAGGACCTCAGGGTGCTATGAAAAAGAGTGGGGACATTGGTCAGGCAAGTATTTTTCCATAAAGTTATATACTTCACAGCACAGTGTACTGCGCTATAATAATAGTAAAGCAATTTGTTGCAGATACTTATAAATGTTTATTTTAATGCTGGTACTTCTAAATTTCATTTTTTTGAGTTAAACTGAAATTAATTTCCAGAATGTCTCACATTTCATATTTTGGTGGATAAATCTGGAGGATGGTAAATAAATAGGGTTATATATGGTTACTTTTATAATTTAGGTTGCTTTTTAAAATATCTGATTTAAATGTATAATATTATATTAAATATTTTTAATAATTTTAATCTAGCATCTGTGGTGTTTGTTTTGTTTCTTCAGGAAGCACCACCAGATGGCATGGTGGTACGAAAAAGAGGAAGACCTCCTGGCAAACGGAATCCAAAAGTACTGTCTAAAAGCAGAGCTGGGAGACCACCTTCAGTTGCTAAACCTTGCAGAGAGCAGGTCGGAGTTAAAGAACACCAAGCGTTACCTGTACACCAGCAAATAAGGGTTTCTCAAGCCCCTTCTTCTGTCACTCATCTTCCCCATCAGTCTGAAGCTAATGAAGATGTGAATGTGGATCATGTACCTTCAACTTTTACTTCATTCCCTGGTCAATCAAAGGTGAAGATTGCTGGTTCTTTAGAAGAGTTCAGTCCCACAAAAGGCATGTGTCCTTTGGACCTCTTTAGGGCACGTTTAGGCCTCAGTGGAGTGAGTGGTTCAGAGAGAACTTCTCAAAATCCCTCAGCCCCCCATCAGACAGTTCTGCTCCACCAGACCAAGAACCCTGACATGCCTGAGAATTTCCAGCACCAGTGTTCAGGGTGTGGCTTGGAGAATCCGTCCTGGACTGGGGGCCCAATAGACAGCCGGCCTACCAGACCTCCCCTTCCTCCTCTCAAGATCCTTCCACTGGACATTGACTGTAGCTTGCAGCTGCGCCAACTGATGCGAACACGCCTGGGCTCAGCACACATGAATTCGTTCACCAAACGTCTCTCCGAAGCTCTCGCTCAGGACCTCAGCAAGGCCTACCAACCCAATGGCCATTCCCAGACTGTCCCACCAGTCCTGCATGACCAGACAATCCCACTCAACCTCAGCAAGAAGGCCACCACTAAGAGGTCTTCTGATGACCTTGAGGTCAGGGATTCTCAGTGCCATAACTACAGAGAATTGCAGGCCAAGAGACTTAAGATGGAACCTGAAGATCTCCGCCTGACTCTGAAGCAGAACGGAAGTTTCTCAGAGGTTCCACTGGTCCAGGATGAGCCTGCTGACTTGAGTTCTCCACGGAGGGTCAGGGCTCTTCTAAACGGCAGAACTAGCTTAGCCTTGACTGGCTCTGAGGCTACATGTATATCTCCCAGTTCTAGCCTTGATGCTTCCCCTCAGAGTGATTTCCCTTCTAGTTTTTTCTCTTCTTCTGTCATTGCATTAAAACAGGAGAGTGAATTGATCCCTGTGGATCTGAAGTTGGGAAAGACCCCTGTTTGGAAAACAGAACCTGAGATAACACCAGTTTATCAGAATCCTGAACCTACTCATGAACACCTCCCCCAGTGTATGCCATCTGAGGGTTCTAAAGTGCAGGATTATAAAATTTCCTCTCTTAAAGAGCTCTCCAGTTCGCACATACCCAAACCATCACAAAGCTGTTGAAATGGGGGCTTTAAACCATGCCTGCCTAAAAATGTCTCACTGCTAACACTCATCTACTTCAACACTCCTTTCTGCTCTCCTCACCCCTTCCCTTCAGCACAGGGATCACCCATCTCAATTACAAAGGGCCAGTATGGCAACAGGTTTTCATTCCAACCAAGCAAGTAATATAACAAACTGATGGAACAGAATAAGGTTAGCTTCTGGTTGATTTTAGTGAAAACCTACAGCCACATAATCCCTTTGTGGATAAAACTGGTGCCTCCTGCTTTAGCACATGCATGTTATGTTCAAATGAACAACAATCATATTTCTTTGGTGCATTAGTAATCATCTGAGTATCTATAAAACACTACTGTTTTGGGGTTTTTTTTCCCTTGTGGTTTATCTATGGACAAAGTGACTTACGCAGTTGGAATATATATTTTGTATTCAGAACATAAGGTAAAAAGGCTATTTAATGGGATTTGGGGAACATATTTTTTAGAAAGTTAAAGCATGTGGTGCTGTTCCAGTAATATTCAGAGAGTGCAGAATTTGTAAATCATGTATTTTTTTTTATCTATATGTCTCTTTACAGTTCACATCATGTGCATTTGATATAAAGCCCAGTTCCACAGAAATTGGAAGGCTACTGTATTTCTGTCATACTTTATAGTCAAAAATATGCTATTTTTATGCAAATACTTAATGCTTTATATAGTGTAAGTCAGTTGTATCTTTTTTTTCATGCTTTATTTGGTATTTCTGAGTTTCCCCCCCCCTTTTTTTTCCTCTAAATTTCCTTTGAATTTTTCTAAATTAAGCCATTGCAGTAGAATTCCTAGTGCTGTTTTTCCCAACATAGTGGCTGTTTTTCTTTATGTAGTTGTACTGTTCACTGAGCTTTTTTATTTTAAGGGCATTGTTTTTGTTACTTTTCCTTGTATATGAATAAGGACTTATTTGCCATCTGTGAGAAATCATTTTTAGCCTTTTACCCTTCAGTATAGAATTCAAGAACATGTTTACAGAAAAGTGGATATGGACTGACTGAGAGGACCACAAATAGTTTTTCACACTTTACCTTTCTTTTACTCAATCTTCATTACTGGTTTACAGCATTAACTTAATGGAATGAATCATAAATTATTTGTGATTTAATTCAGTAGCACATTTTAATGAGTCTGGCATTAATCCATTATTGTGTGGCCTCTAGCGATAATGGTCACTCATTGTCTCTTTTAATTTCTGTACTTGAAAACGAACCAAATGTACCAAATGTTCTTCATTTGAAGTCATAGGAGCTATGAAAAGTAATTATACCTAGTTCTTTTCTTACTAGTGTAGTTTTTTTTCTTCAATCCACAGCAGTTTTAACAAGTATGCGAATAGCAAGAACTCGCTTTGGTGGCTGTATTTTAAAAAGCTACAAAGCCTACGGTGATTTAATGAGGCCTCGCAATGTTTGTTAAATGATTTGTTTTGATTTCCTTTGACCTTTTACCCTCTTTAGTAGTCTGTGGACTGACAGGACCACTTTGTGTTTGTGTTATTCCCACTTCTTATTTAGTGTATCTGTTTAATGGGAACCAGACTCTGACAGAATGTCATTACAACACTGAATATTTATAATAAAAACGTCACTCTGATCTTGTGTTATTTTCGTCAAAATAAGTTCACATCATTCCCTAAAGCTGTACTCTCAGAGCTTGGCCAGTGGGTGGTGATGTTTTCATGTGCTTTTAAGCTGTTTTGAAAGGGAAAAGCCAGCCTGCAGTATGTGACATGAAATTCCCGATTTTGAAATGAATGTGTTCACTTTTTTTCTCCACATTAAAATAAAAATAATAGGTAGGAGAACTGTCCGGAACATCAATGAAAATCTTTAAGGAAATACTTTTTACTTAAGATGTTTGGAACAGGCATTATAAAACTCAGAAATACTATAAAGGTCTGCTGCAGGTACATTTACAAACCCACTTTAACACGCTTGTCCAGATTACAGGTATTAAATAATTAGATGAATGCTATGTGACTATTGAATGATGAACAGAACTATGATTGATTTTAAAATGACAGAAAGCTGTAGAGCATCACAAATCAAGTGAATCAATAACCAGAATGCCTCATATTTCAAAAGAGTGGATCAAATCTCTTAACAGATTAAATGACTGTATATTCCATAAACTGTCTTTGTAAGATGAGATAGCTCAGCTGTCTGTAAATACCTTTTCTTGTTTCCAAAATGAAAAATATCTTTTGATGCCTTGTTATATTTATGTCCACATTGCGTATGCTGTTGTATAGAAAATAAATTTTCAAAGCTTTTGTGCACTCAGTATTTGTGATTATGTTGAGCAATATCTGCTACTGATCTAAGAAACTGTTCACCATTTTGTACGCAATTGCTAACTGCTTGAACTGTTATTTTCCATTCAGTTTTCCCAAGCTGTCGGTCCTAATTCACAGAACATTTTTCTGTGTTAGACTGGCTCCTTGGTAGTGACCAGTCAGAGCTGACCCCCTCCCAAGTCCAAAGAAAAAAAAGGTTTCGGAAATGAGAACATTCCATTGCTCTCAAAACCAACACTAGGACATGCAGGTCAAGACAATGTGTATGAGCAGTGCTTCACTGGTGTATTTAAAGAAACTGAATTTGCTAATGTTAGCAAATAGTAATGCCATATCTGCTTTACTAATGTCTATGACCTCATTTCTTCTATCTGAAGATTTATCTGTGGTGGTCAGTCTGTTTCAGAGCTAAAAACTGCTCCCTGCCCAACATAGGCACGTTCATATTTCAGTCTTCTCTAATAGCACTTCTGTTTTTCCTCTTCTACATTTATGCATAATAGTTTGATTGACAAAATGCTGTTGTTGTCCTAACAAATCTATCATAAAAATGAAGGTATCAAAAAATGTTCTTTGGACTGATGCCATAAAAACACATCCACGACTCCAGCTATAGAAGCTTGTGACCAGCAGTTTGTTGATTTCCTTGCTCAAACACCAAGTTCAGCTCACCTGTTAGTTGCCAGGTTCAATGCATGTGTTGGACACTGGCCCTCCCAGACCACAGCTGCTGTAGAAGAACCACTTTTGTTTCCCAGAAGGCTCTTTAAATAAGAATATTAAAAGGTCATGTGTTTGAAGAAATGTGCAAAGAATACAAAATGTAAATCATCAAAACAAGCTTTTTGCTAGACCCATTTAAGACCCTTTATTGAGTTAATGTAGCATGAAATTTTCCATTGTCATTTTGGTATGAATTTAACCATCTGTTTGTTTTATTGGAAGAAATGTTTATGTATGAATGTGGGTGCTTTAGCTCTACAGTATGTCTTCTTTTTAATTTAATAAGTGAAACATTTAAGCGTTAACTGCTTTCACTTCACTCTATTTACCAACTGGTGCTTTCAGTAAGAGCATGTGCCTTGATGTAATCATTAGCTTAATGTTTGTGTTCTGACTGTAAGTTTCATTGCAGAACAGTGAGAGGTCATTTGGTCAAGGACTCAAAAATTTCCAACAACCCCTTTCCAAACTACACTCTACATCATGCAACAGTCAATTATAGGTTACTTAAAGGGGAATAACTTTCCATTTTCAGAGCTACCTGAATAATGAAATAGTTAAGGTTTAAATTCATTTAAGCAAATTCCTCGAGAATCAATAAGGTTTTCTGACTCTGAATCATTTGTTTGCTGATGCTGATCTTACAAAACTAGTGATAGGAACTGACTGAATACTGAAAGCATTTATTGCCTCAGAGAGTAAACTACTGTCCGTAAAATGCCAATGTCCTTCTGCAGTGCATCATTTCGTTTGAGATGGCTAATTCCACTACATTAAAAACAATGACATACAATATAAATTTAAATGTAAAAGGCACATCCAAGGGTAATGATGTTTTATTCAGTATTTGCTAATTATTTTAAGTATGTTGCACACCACAGTAAGTCAAATTCATTTTAATTTTTTGGCAAGATATCTTGCTGAAGATTTCTTTTGACATAAGTTTCAAAATTTTCATTATAACATAAGGCTCTATATTAATCCATACTAATACTAAAACTTTAAAGCCATTTCTCTTAGTTCCAGCTTTGGCGTAGTTACTGCACTTTGGCTTTGTAGGGCAGTACAACTTTCAATGTAAATTTTCTAGCTTCTGTCCTTCCTTCGAATTTGAACCACATTAGAATAATTTTACATATCTATCCTCAGCCAAATTGTCTTTTTATAAGAGAAACTGTGTTATCAGTTGGCTGTCGGCTATCAGAGTTTCGCATTGGAGGAGACATGAGGAAATAAGTGTGGAAAATTTTATTATAAGCTGTGTTCTGCAGTCTGTTCAATACTACTGTTATACCTGAATGTGGAAGAGAAAGCAGAAGTACAGTGAGAGAACAGAAAGTGAAATATGAACATCAACCTCTCTCTAAATTCTTGTGCGTGCCAGCGGTTGAATCAACAGTAACACTATATTTTTCTGCATGAATGCACTAATCAGTTTTGTCAGTTTTAATACAGTTATCTCCTTAAAACATACAGAATGGCATACAATGAGTGGGAATATTTGTTTAAATGTTTAAGGGAATTTGGTTTTGGCCCCAATTTTATTTCATGGATCAAGCTTCTATAT
>JBBPDC010000023.1:1722750-1752420 GCA_037974485.1 Hemigrammopetersius urotaenia
TTGATATCGAGACTGTATGACCTTACAACCTCTCTTAAAACTGCTACAGTCTCAAAGATTAGAACAGACTGGTCGAATGAGATGGGAATGGATATCGGAGATGACATTTGGAGCAGTGCTCAACAGAGGGTGAATAACAGTGCTTCCTGTGCTAAACTTAGTATTATACAATTTAAAGTATTACATAGAGTGCATTTTTCCAAAGTTAAACTAGCTAAATTTGACCCTAACCTAGACACTACCTGTGACAGATGTCACACTGCCCCCGCCAATTTGACTCATATGTTTTGGTCCTGTCCTGCTTTAGCAGCTTATTGGTATGGGATTTTAAAAATACTGTCAGAAGCTCTTAATACAAATCTTCCTGTTGATGCACTTATAACTATTTTTGGTGTCACGGATGACAAGCATTACAAACTAAGGAAAGCACATAAGGACATTGTCGCAGTTGCGACCCTCCTAGCGCGCAGAAGGATATTACTTCATTGGAAATCAGCAAACCCACCTAATGTGTCTTTATGGCTAGCCGACCTTTCACAGTTTATACTAGAAAAGATCAAATACTCACTTAGAGGATCAAGAAATAAATTCTTCTCTGTCTGGGGTCCGATTCTGACATACCTTGGTAGACTTAAAACCACTATTTAACAAGAAACTAACACCTATCAGCTTTCTTGGGTTCTTGGGATGATACCAGAAATCTTGGTTGTTTATTATTTACTTCCAGCTAATTTCAGGTATTTATTGAATGTATAATTTACAATATATATGTCAGTATATAACTATAACTCATAGGAGCATAGGAATTTTATTATTATTATTTATTTATTATTATTATTTTTTTCTTGTAAATATGTATGTACTTTCCTAGTTGAGTGTTCCCGCTTAGCGGAGGATGGGGTGGGATGGGTGATGGGGGAAGTGGGGGGATGGGGAGGTTATATTTGTATATGTGGGATAAAGGGGAAAAAAAGGGAGAAGAATGGAAAAAAGGGAAATACATGTCCAAATGATTGTATATTGTACTGTTTATTTTCTTCAGTGATATTTCCAAATAAAAAACAAGTTTAAAAAAAGAATGGCATACAATACAAATTCATTTCAGAGCTGGAGCTTCATGTCATGAAATCCGAAAGCTGTATTGTGGTTAATGCCCAGCTGCCGGCTCTTTTTGAACATGGTGTGAATACACACTGAGGCTCACACGCTTCCCTTTGGACGACTGCCTGCTCTCTGCCGGACAGATGTCTTGCCTGAGCACAATCCTCGTCACGGCAGAAAATAATTGCTACCTTTAGCAGGCCGTAGGAAACAGCCAGGACCGGATGGGTGAGAAAAATTAATTAATGTTAACCTATTTAATGGGCAGCTGGGACGTGGGGGTGTGTAGGGAGTGGCTTAGGGGCAAAGGCAGATCAGAATTGTATGAGACAGCAAGTAAGGAGGGAAGTGTGTTCGGGGAGGTAGGATACTGGGTCACTGATGTGGAGGCGGGGCTGCATTTCCAGAGCCTGTTGATGAGTTAAGCACCACACCTTTCTGTATATGAGTGTGAGTGAGTGTGGATATCCAGTTATTGTTTCTGATGGGAGCTGAAGTGTGTGGGCTGTGGAAATCCATCATCTCACAGTTCTACCAAATGATAGTCACACACTGTCCCATGTGTTGGTTGACAGGTCTTGGCCCTGAGCTATGAATGAGGATTTAGAGGAAAATGTCCTGGCACCACTACCACCATGGCTTTAGCTGAGATTTTGCCTTTTATCTGTACAGGTCAGTTTTGTTTTGGCCGTGGGGAATTGGATGGGATTTTAAATGAGAACAGCCACTTCCCCATCATGTATTTTTTCCCTCCTGAGTAGCTCATACACAGAAGAGCTCTCAACTTACTTGGTCTGCTTGGAGTACCAGGCATTCCTTGTTAGTGACTCACAATTTTCTTTACAATATGAAGAAAGCTTTAGTCATTTTTTTGGCATTTTTTCCCCAAAACTGCATAACTAAATGGAGACAAATTCATTCAGGTCTGATGTCAAACACTGCATTTCAAACCTACCAAACTGATCACAGTGGTGGTGAGAGGAACCAGACATCTGAAACTTGTGAAACCTCAGAGAAAACCATTTCACAGATGGTCACAAATTTGGTGTCTTAATACTTGAGACGGCCCAAAACACACTAGTACTAAACAGTTCCCATAGATAGATAATTTTTCAGATTTATCATTGTTTCACAATTATCAAAATTGTATATAAAATGACAGAAGATTCTGCAGATTTACTGGTTGTTTTGGATAACAAACAAAATGGCTAAAATTTGAATTAGCTTTTAACCCATCAGTATCTATCTGCTTTTGGCACAGGGCCATTTTTATGGGCGCTCAATTTTGTATTGAACTCTCTGAAGGTTTGGGCTTCTTTGCTTCTACTAGTTAATTCATTTCTAGCTCAACACAAGCCTGGAGGGATGGTCCATGACTTCAGGCAAGTAGTCTGTTCCTTCCACCCAGACAGCAAACAAATATCTCTGGGGAGTCTGGATGAATGCAGAGCCAAAAAGGACTATCATAACATGCGTTCTGTTTTTGATTACAAAGACTGCTGACCAGTGAGTCCTGAATAGTAAGATCACAAAAGCCAGCACAGGCTCTGAAGCCTATACCTCTACTAGAGGTGGGCAATATGATTATACTGTATTGTCATCATGACCAAATGCATTATTGTGACACTCAAAATACTTTCTTTGGGGAGCACCGACTGACTGTTTCATTACAGAAAGAGCTATTTAATTGGATTTAATGCAGAGCAGATGTGTTACCTTGTTTCATAGCGATTCTTGAATGTGGCCATCACATCTATGTCAAAATATCATGAAATATACAAAGATCTCCTTAAGATCTTTTTTTGCCCACTACTAAACCCCACTGAGGGATGACTGGAGAGCAGAACAGTTATGTTACGTTTTTCATAGCAATACTTGAATGTGGCTTTAACATCTATGTCAAAATATATTGACAAATATCCAAAGTCTTTAGATTGCATGATTATTTTTTGTCCACTACTAAACGCCTCTGCGGGTTGAGAGGAGACCCCCCTAACCACCCATACCACCACCTTTATCCTATGGCGATATAGGCAGTTCATTTCCCGATGTCATAAAATCATAGAGGAACTATTAAGCTCTTAAGCATCTTATCTTACAGACATCCCGCCAGGGACTGTAGAGAAAAAAATCCTAGGGTTTTTTTATGCTGACGGTGCTCTGCACTGATTTTTTTTTTCATGCGGCCAGTGACAGTTTGGCACTAGGACCACGCAGAAAGAGAGAGAGAGAGAGAAAGAGAGAGAGAAGCAGCAGCAGCAGCAGCCTCGTCTTTGTTCCAGTATCTCCCCTCCTCCTCCTCCTCCAAAAGCCGCACACTCTTTCTCTCCCCACTCGTCCTCCACGGTGCTACACTGGCCTGGATGACTGCAGGAGCAGCAACATGGCTGTGAATCTCAGCAAGAACAGACTGGCCCTGCTCACGGCTTACCAGGATGTTATCGACGAGACCTCGGCCACTGACTGGTAAGACTGTGTCCCGTTTTTCCTGCCCATTTCAGACCAATCTCCGGTGCCCAGAACCCCTTTTATTTCCATTGTGGCCGTGCTGATGGATGCTTGCCTCGACACAGCATCCCTGCAGTTATCATTGCATTTTATTTCCTTTTTCTGGATAGAGTCAGAATTTTCTATTGTAACATTTATAAGTGTTTCTCCAGCCTCTTCCAGAGAGAAAATGATATCGAAACTATGCGGAACCGAGGGAGGGGGAGGAGGCAGGGGGAATTTTGGACTGGTTCCGGACTGATTGTGCGCCTCTGGATGGTTCCGTGAGTTTAGAGTCGCACAAAAGCTATTTTAGAGGGGGTAATGTGGGTTTCGAAGCGTTCTGCAAAGAGTTGGGCAAGGTCCCCCTTCTGTTTACTCAGTCAATAAGCTCAGTCGATGGCTGTGCCTGCTTTGCTGGAAGCTTTGCTGAAATGTGCTCCAGGACTGTGCTGGAGAAGCCTGGTGTCCCGGCGCAGGGAGGGGAGAGATGGGCGAGGCCACAAGTGCCAGACTGACTGACTTGACTGACTAGCATCTTTTCACTGTGAGGTTTCTACCATGTTCCCACTAGCAGTCCTTCCACCCCAGTAGAATAGCACTTGTTTGGGCTGCCCTGTCCTCTGGGCACTACCTTAATGGATGCTGATTAGGTTTGGCCCCCCTTTGTGTTGAGTCCTAGCCTGAAGATTTTGGTGCAGCTGCAGTGCCACACGAGCACATGGTCGACCTGGTCCAGAGTCTTTATCTTTCTATTCAGTGTTGCCATTTATTTGTCCCAGTGCAGGAAAAAGCCAATGAGTCTTTCCACAGCACAGAGGTGCACCTCAGCAGACAGCAGACATTCATCCTATTGCTTATTAAAAATGGTTCTATATAATATCTAAAAAAGGTTGGCTAGTTTGTAACTCTTTTAGTGGTATATAGAACCCCTTTTAAAAGGGTTCAAATGAATGGTTCTTCAAATGTTCGCATTTGTGTGCACTCTAATATGCATAGTACCAAAAAAGGTTCTGCTGTGTCTTATAACAACAGGAGAACTCTATGTATTCACTATGGGTAGACAGAACCATCCAAAGAATTACTATGCACTAAAAGGTTTCATGTTTTGTTTTTTTTTAAAAAGTTTTTACCAAAGAACTCTTGAAAAAACAATTTTAGGGTTCTTTATGACCATGGTCTTTACTAAACATCCACTGAAGAACTTGTGTATATATATAACCATTGTTTTAAATAAAGATCTGTGGAAGAAATACTTTTTAAGGGTGCACATAATGATGGCCTGTAATAAAGAATCATTAAGGACCAGTTTTTTAAAGGGTGGCATGAATGATGTCTTGTTTTTTAAAGGGTGTTCTGAACCTCAACAGATACCACACACTGTCTTTCACACTTGTACAAACATTGGATAATTGAATGGGTCTGATTTGCAGAGCACGGACTCACCGCAAACCTAGGGACTCCTACCTATGGTCTTGCATTTACTGGAGCATCTTCCCCATTTACAAAGTTAGTTTAAAAATGTTTATCGCCATGTTCAGCTAAATGCCGTAAATGTAAATGTAAATGTTCAGTTGTCACTCAACTACTTCGTATTTGCTTGTTTGTCTCATTACTGCTCTGATTCTGTTGCTATTGCAAAACGTCCCAGGCTTGCCCCCATTACTCACACTTGAAGTGAGGCGAACAAAGATGAATCTTTCAGCCATGGGTGACCCTGTAAACAACTGTCCTCCTCATCTAAATCACCCTTGAATTCAGACCCAAAGAATGTGTCTGCCCTATATCAAACTCACATATTTTTTTCTATGTGCCACACACACTTCACAGCAGCACCACCATGCTACACTCATTGTGACTGTAAGTGAGCCTCAGCATGTGCTTTTATATCCACATATTTGACCTTCTCTGCAAGTGTGGCTGGCTGTCTTTGTCAGAGAAGACTCCCATTCTCCCTTTTCTGCCTGGCATGGGTCCTGTTCAGTGCTACAGTATGCACACCAACACACACATACACATTCACACTCGTCAATAAGCCCCCACGGCCATGAAACCTGAATACAAAGCAGGCTCTGTGCTGCAAACTGCAGTAAAACACCCAGGGCCCACCACTGCACAGATCACTGTCTGAACAATACCCGACACCCGAAGGTGTTCTTCAAAGGTGAGCAGAAATACACGGTCATACCTAAACAATCTTCTCCAGCGTACATAAGGAGAAGCTCACAAAGGCTTCTGATAACGGGCATTAATGTATGTTCTCCAGGTTGCTGAAGCAGAGGACAGTCAGTATTGTTTAAAGGGAATGTGATAGGTCCTGAACAGGGTGCCTTAGGTAAGGGAGATTTTGAAGTTATTAAAGAAAGATAATGCAAAAGATCAGAGTTATTGAATATCAAACGGGCAGGGATAGAACTGAAATGCTGTATAACTTGGCTGTGCAGTTGAGGTGCTGAAGGCTATACCAATATTTGACTTTAAGAGCAACATTTCTTTAAGAGTAATCAGTGGTCATGTTTCCAAATTCATTCATTTTCGACAAAAACATTTACAAATACAATAGCCTCCCATGTCCAATGTCTACCAATACCACCTCATCTTCAGCATCCCTATCTCCCAATCCCCTTAGAGGGCAGCTTTTGAACAAGACTGTTTGAAGGTCCATGATTTATGAATATTTTAAATCGTCCAGATATTCATTCCTCAAACCTGCACATTATTCTCCTGTGTTTGGTAAAAAATAAGTGGTTTTGTGTAATACTTTGAGGAGATGAACTTTAAACTGACAGTACACGCATAGTGTTGTAACGTCCCATGGACTAACACTTTTTCTTTTTGCCTGGAGATTTAGGAGGTTAGGATTGGATGTTGATAGCAACTTTATAATATGATACATAAAGAATGGAATGACAAACCAGATGTCTAACACTAGATAACACACGTTTTTGGTTTTAACTTAAAAGCTTACAGTATTCATATATTTTTGAATTGTCAAAAAAACAACAATACCAAGAGCATATAACTGTCCTTGCTTTCTGTCGGTGGATTGGATGACCCACCCACTCACCATACACCGCAATGCTAACCAGTGTGGGTATCTGTGCAAGAACATAGGTGTGGTTCCCTCTGCGGGGAACACATTGCTAGTCAGGGCACACATTGGCAGAAAAGA
Source organism: Hemigrammopetersius urotaenia (assembly GCA_037974485.1). Lineage (NCBI taxonomy): Eukaryota > Metazoa > Chordata > Actinopteri > Characiformes > Alestidae > Hemigrammopetersius > Hemigrammopetersius urotaenia. Next base: position 1,729,511 of record JBBPDC010000023.1, read on the forward strand.
GAAGTTACTGCTTACTGCAGGGGTGCAAAGAGATCACAATTAATCCTACTTCATTTGACATAATTTGGTACAGTATAGTAAAGTAGTGAACCCCAGGTTTGATGTTCTCTATCAGACCTAAACACAGTATTAATTTCATTAATGCATACACTTTCTGTGTAAAAGTCAACTGAAATATTGATACAGACATGATTGCCACAAGCATGTCCACAATATACTGTAGTGTTTTGAACATAGGCCTAGTGGGGACCTTATCACTGATCAGCCAAAATAGCCTAGAATCTCTTAAATAGCACCACACCGGGAAAGGCAGGAACATTACACTTGTAAGTCACACCATATAGGTTTGCCAATTTGGCCACATTCTGAAGCTGTAAAGACACATTAACAACCGGTTAAACCTGTGAATGCTGAGCCTGGTTTATCATGAAACATGACAATAATAATAATACATTTTATTCAATTTATTATTAGCGCCTTTCAAGGTACCCAAAGACACTGTACATTAAATGACACTTTAAGTTACACAATAAAAACTGTATAACAAATTCTTCTACACTTACAACAGTCACTATATATAAGCAGAAAAGAGCACCCCTTATACCTCCTCAGCTTATCCACAGTAACCTCTGAAAGAAAGGATCATTTCTTCCTTCAGAGCCAAGATAGAAAGCAGATGGGCCAAAGCCTTTGTACTTTTGCCTTGGTCATTCGGCTTTTTGAGTAACAGCACAAACAGAGCTGGAGAAATTTCAGAGTCCGCACAGAGAGGCCCTGGAGACACCTCTCCTGTTTGCACTCTGCTGCCAAGAAACGTCTGAGAAAGGGGCTGGAGGACCGGGATTTCTTAGGTCATATGGTGTGCCATCCTCTTCAGTGTAACCATTTTGCAAAGGTTTCTGTATTATGGCCAGACTATGAAATCACCTGGGGAGTTTTTTTTACTAAGCACAGTCCAAGGGTCTGATGCCTTCATTCCTCCTGTATCAAGTCACTGTCTTAATCCTGTTCAGCTGCTGCTATATTATTTTGAGGGAGGATATGCTGTCTCTTTACCTTTAGAATGTGTACTGATTGATTTCATTACGCGACAGAAATTTACACTGACTGCTTTGAGAAAAAAAAAAGAAGCTGTCAGCCACAAGCAAGTGCAATAGCAATGTATTCTGAAGAAAAATGCAGATGTGAAGTAGTGTAATTGAAGAAAGTACAGACTCTGTATCCTTTTTTAGACATACATAGCACTGCTTTGTGTGGCTAAATGCTCCTCTGCTCACTTTTCTCAGGGACTCAAGGCCACCTGTAAAAGATAGCTGATTCAGAGGATGGCTGTCTGCTTCTTCAAATGACCTGAAGTCTAAAGCATGTAGAAGTGATTAAAGAGGATCGTTGACTGCCTCTTGAACCCTGGCGTTACTAGAGTGTAAACACGTCCATCTCCGATAAGGTTCGGACCACAAAGACTTTGTGAATAGGACTGAGTAGCATATGTAGCCTACCCACTTTTCAGTGTTGCCATTGCATCTGCGAGTAGTCAGCAAAGTTTTTTGCATATGTGATGGACTTCGCAAAAGCAATGCTTGCAAATACTACATTGCCCTGACAAGCCTTTACAAAATTAATGCATAATGGTCTGTCATATTTACATTTTTATTCTGGCTTTTGGTCTCACATTTTTAAGGACACAACTAAAAGCACTCAGCCTGACACACCTAATGGAAGAAAGGAAGATCCAGAACACTGGATGCTCTTCCAGGTTGCAGGTGTGCATTAAAGCAGAATGCATTCTTCACAGTATTACAAGACTTGAAAGATGACGATAAATGAGACGAAAACACATTTTTGTTTTTATCATGCCCTGTTTAGATGCTAGAAATTGTTTTAAAAATTGATTGCATGTTGATTGCTAAAATGTGTGTGGTCAGCAGGCAATCATAAACCTCTGTTAGTCTGTAACCCAAAATAGAGACTAAAATAGAGACAGTTGTAACACTGTTTTTGTGCTTTGGAACCAAGATGTTTAGTTGTCTTGGACATTTGCTATTTTTTTTCTTGTGTATCACACAGGGCAAACTTATAGCAGGACGAGATTACATTGAAGTGACTACCGAAGCTTAGGGTGTACTTTCTTAGGTAAGTGCCCAGGATTTGGCAGTGCAAATGAGTGAGAAGAGAAGGCCAAAGCCCTTTTTTCTGGAATGTGGTACCAAATCTTACAAGGCTTTTTAAGGAAATGTTTATGAGAAGCCTGAGTCAAGCTGAGTTATTTCTCTCAAGTGGGATTCCTAGCAGGCTTCCCATGCTTGGATGGGTTAGAACATGTGGTGGTGCCCTCCTCCACTGCCACTCTCTGCCACTATTATGTGATGGTGATTAGGCACGTGCCTAACATCTGGCTGGAATGATAGGCTACCATGTGCCCATGCAAGCTTGTCGAGTTGATAATGGCTCCACTAATAGGAAAGCAATAGCAGGTGAAAATGTTACCCTGATTGCCTTTAAGCAGTTTGAATGTACCCATCAACAAACGATAAGCAGTATCTTCATCAACTTCAAACTTGTCTTGATAAGTTATGTTTGTCTTGTTGATACTGAGAGCACAATCGAAATCTAACCAAAGTTATCGCTTCATTTCAGATGTTTGCAGGTCTTATATAAACTAGAAACATTCTTTGAAGGAGCAGACCATTTCTAATTCTTAAAAGTAGCCAAAACAATGTACTGGTTCTACCTGGGTCAGGCTGGTTCTTACGTGCCCTCCACTCACCATTTGTTTTGGTGACTGACCAAGTTCTGTCTCTCTGCAACTTCCCTTTAGGAAACATTCCTGCTAAAATAGGTTTACTAGTTTCCTCCAGGTGCCAACACTTGACATCCTCTTCCTCAAGAGTGCTGTGTCTCTTTTTATCAAGCCTTTCCATTCATTCGCTACCATGTTAGACACACTTGTCATACAATAGAGGGAAAGCAACCACTGTTGCTCCAAAAGCAGCTAATTTGTTTGCTGTTCAGACCAGTTTGCAGTAACTATCAACTCTATCTAACACAGTTGTATTCAACATTTTATCGTTTGAACAATGTGAAATGAATTCTTTACTGTCCTTAAGACTATCAGTGAACATTTGGTCTTGAAATTAAACTGTTATGTTCCAAACATATGAGAGCAGGCTTAGCTTAGATCAGCATTTGGCTGTAAAAAACATCCATAATGGTTAACCTTCCAAGAAGACATCTCAGAAATAAACATTAGATGTTCTTTCATTCAGGCAAATGAAGGTGTTCATGTAATTCTTTCTCCACATGGTTCTTTGGGTGATGGCACCATGACTTGCGGACTGCAGTGTTTATTTGCTGGAAATGTTACTCTGCCTGTTATTTGGTGGTATGCATGGTAAAAAACATAAAACAACCATAAAAAGTTGTGTAAAGAAGTACTAGTTGTCTGATTAGCTTATTTCTTGTTTTCAGAATGCATGATGTTTTCCCAGTATTTATAATGTTTTGGTTTTTTTTTTATCATATTTTAGACTAAAAGCCTAGTTGACATGTAGTTAAATGAAATTTGTGTGGAAAAATGTGTTCTAATCCCTTTTAGTATTTATATCTGCCAATACGATTGCCAAGAAGCAGACTCCTATTTGTGGATAAGGCTCAGGGATTTATGGGAAATGATTTGCTTAGTGTGGGTGTTGGTTAAAAGGACTGAGCTTTCAGAAAGAGGGGAGGGGAAATTAACTTACAGACAGAAAGTCATCAAAAGAACTCATTCATTATAAAGGACATGGTTGGTATATTAAATGACAGAAGTTTTCTTCTCCCAAATATTTCACTTAAATATTTTATATACTGCAACATAAGATGCCAGTATATTGTCCAGTATAAACGTAATCACTTTGCAGTTTAGCATGCTGTTAGTATGGTTACATCTTCATTTGGTATTCAGATTGCTTTTCCTTCAGGGTGGCTCCATTGTCTCAGGTCACCATTAAAAGCCTCTCTTGTCAGCACCAGTTAGTGTTTTCCTGTGATCTGCTGTTGGTACACTAGGTTATCTGCAGCACGTCTCTGTGGGTGGATGGTAGTGTAGCAGCAAGGCCTCTGCACTCCTATGAAGTCCATCTGGCTGCCTGCTCAGCCTCGTTCTCATCCGGAATAACACCATTCGCTCTGATTAATTCTCAACACAAGTACTAAAGGAGTTTGCTGTCAGCCAATGCAGGGGGATTTAGAGATGAGAAAGAACACTTCGAACTGTGCTCTCACATATCTCCCTAAACAGACAAGCCTATTTGCAAACCTGCTCTTAATTCAGATTATAGTAAAAGAGTAGTTGTATAGTAAAAAATGTCAATTTGATTACATTTTCTCTTTACTACAGTCAAATAGGCAAAACAGGTTTGGTGTTTGAAGTTTATTGCTGTGTGCTTGAGCTATGAGATTAACATTGATAATAAGTTATTAAATATCCTATGCTACCATCACACATAATTCATCATGTAACTTGTTTTAAGTAATCTCGAACAGGAATGCTCATATGGTTTCTGACAGAAGTTAAACAGTTAAAAGTCCTGCTGTGTTTTTATTCATCCCAGTTAACATCAGGACTGAGACATTTGTCTTATTTTGCTGACATACGTAATGAGTCAATATCAACGTTTAAACCCACTGTGTCCAAAAAACAAATAGATACGATTTATGGAGGTTATCTTGGATCTCTTTTTGTTTCATAGCAAAACAGAATCTTTGTCTCTACTTACATCCAAAGGCACAGTTTGTCTTTGCACATGCGTATGTTTAGCATGGAAGTGCTCAAATGAAGAGAAGACTTTTTGGGTCACATTTGGGTTGTAGAATTAGAATGAGTTCATCTGTATGTTTATATATGTTCTTTGGTTCCTTGGTAGCTGTGGTGATTTGAGCACGCAGGCACTTACTTTACAGTTGGCAAATATCCATCATGCTTTTACATGAGGTTTTAAAAGACAGAGCAAGTGAAAATATGATGTCCTAGTCCCAGGAAAAATACATCCAAATTTCACACAATCTAGCTTGCATTTAACCTGCTGGGAATTACCTACCCTTGTCTACTCTTTCTGCTTCAAAGACATGCTATTGATTTTTTTTCACATCAAGACCTTTTTGACCACTGAAACGTTATCCTTGTTAGATCTGCATTTCAATGCCCTTGTACTGTATGTTAATTTTAGCTTTTCATGATCCAGGCTAAAACTGTATTATCTCCAAGACATTTTGAGGACATCAAATTAGGATACTCGAGTAATCACTCATGTAGTCCATAATCGCATAATCTCTGAATTAGAAGGAATGAAAAATCACACTGGTAGGATATTTCTTTTGGACAGGCAAGATTGTGAGGATAGAGATGAAAGAAATGTTCCTTAGGGCATATTGTTGCCTCTGACCAGTTTATTTTGTGTACGAGGAAAAATGTTTGATGTCCAGCTGCATTTCAAATAGGCTCAGCGGATGCCATTGATCCAGGGAACTGTAGAGGAAGACAGCAGCGATCAAAACATACCAAGTGAAATGTAAATCCGATGAAGTCACAGGAAACATATAAAAAAAATATGAATATGCATGAATGTTTCAATCCCCCAGTTAGGAATTAGGGTTAAGTATTAGGGTTAAGTCAGTTTTTCACTGACAGTTAGAAAATGACCAGTGATGACATCCAGGGCAGCCTGTGTAGAATGGATTACAGTTTATCACAAATGCAAGACTTGCATTTAAAATCTACATTGTCAGAAAATTGCCGCCTTACTGATGCTCTTTAGAGCACATTAAATATACTCTGTGAGCTTTAATGGATATAATCTGGGTTTTGGCTCTGCTGATGCTGTATGATGACTGTCATGTTTCAGTAGTACTTATCTTGTCAGTTGCTGCTTTGGCTCTCTATCAGCTTCATGCAAATTTTCCAAATTATGTTCATGGGTCATTTCTCATTTAGCTGAAGAGTAAGGAGTGTGGCAACTGCCAGTCTGAAGACAGAAGTGTGTATCTAACGACAACAGAATTCAACTTAAACTACTATAGGATTTAAGTTTATCAGATTGTGTGACGATTTCGACATGTTTGCACAATATTTTCACTGAACTAAATTCTATGGATAAGCTTTCCTTACTTGGTTAGTAATATTATTTAGTATTAATAGTTATATTAATCTTGGAGCTAAAGTGCAGAACATATCTTGGTTCAACAACTAAATTTGGGTTAATGGGAAAATTGTAAATTATATAAAAATATTCTGTGTTGCATTGGAGGTAAGTTATACCAGTTGGTCAAAAGCAAATGTAACAGTAGTGGGATTGATGCAGGTTCTTTTAAACAGAAAGAAAGGCAGCAGGGCATCTATAGTTGTCAAATCAATTCTGGAAGTGTCTCTCTTCCTGGCCTCAGTTCTAAATGCAGTTTATGGTTAAAGTGCATTAGAAAGCGAAGTTGTTTGGGACTGTAACACTGTTACTGAATATTATTGTGGTACTGACTACTGTTCACCCCATGCTGGTGCTGGCTCCCCACCCATTTAGCCAACCCTTGGCCTGTTTCACAGTGACTGTGGGGTAGAGGGAATAAATAAAAGAAAAGAAAATGAAAAAAGGAAAGAAGATTTGGTGATGGGAGAGAGATTTGGAGAGTAAGACTGCATGAACTAGAGGGAGTAAGAGTGTGTGTGTGTGTGTGTGTGTGTGAAAGAGAGAGAGAGAGAGAGAGAGAGTATTGGGAAGGGAGGCCAAGCTGCAGTTTGCTGAGGTAAGCATGTTGTAGAAGAACAGGCCCATGGAGGAGGGCGCATTTGGCCAGTGCATTTGGGGATCGCCAGCTAAGCCCTTATACCAGACTGTTTAGCCCTTCTGGATAGTCACTTTTCTGATCCATCCTTTCTGCCCGGATGCAAAGATGACGGTGCCCAGACATTTGCGTCCAATAGTCTTTGTTATTTGTCCCTCTTTTAAATCGCTGTTGTTTTTACTGTCTTTTGTTTAGAGTGTACAGCCTAAAGCCCCTTGTAGTGAATAACACCATCGATTGTTCCCGCAATGTCGTACACTTCCAAAATCTTACTGACAGTTTTTTTTTTAGATAAAGGGTTGAGGGGAAAAATACAAACTGCACAGGGCCTCATCATTCTTGGCAAGGACTCCTCTTTCTCCACTCTGAAGGGGGTGGCCGGACCACTGCAGTGGAATTTTAATACCCTGCAGACATCAATCAGTTTGAATGGGGCCGGCTTCAATCCTCCTGTGTTTCCTGTACGCTCTGCTCCCGTCTGTCTTCCTGAATGTGCGTGTAAGGGATTATTTTTTGCAATGAAAGTGAAGAAGGGAAATACCAGCATGTATTAGATCGGGTGCCAGTAGTGTGTACTTGGCTGTCAGATTTAAATTTTGGTAGCACTGTTAATTTTGATAAGTCATCATGTTATTTTTGTGCCATTTGAAAAGGAGAAGGCCCAGCTAATTCGAAAATCGTTTGTCTTGGACAAAAAAGGGTACTGTGGAGATCTTTGCTTCTTTCTGTGAATTTGGATCCTTGACTGATGCTGAACAAGCGGTGTAGATAACTGCCTCAATTTAGCCACTGGAGGACAATGGCAGTAACAAAAAACAGAAAATGTAATGGAAGTTATGGAAAGGGATGTCACCCACTCCAGACCTCTTTTCAAGGTAAAAGTATATAATTTATTTAACAATGTGCTCACCAGTTTTGGGGGTTGCTGTTTTGTGGAACAAAATATAATCCTTCTGACTTTTGATCTGTAACCCACATTCCAGGTCCTGTTGTTCTTTCTTATCAATTTATACAACAATGCAGTTCTCTCATATACTTTTTGTAAATCTGTTTTAGCAAGATTAGACCAGATGTAACCAATCAGCCAAGACATGTCCAATGTATGACGTTTTTGTCTTTTTCAGTTTTACAGGCGGTACAAGGCTAATGTTGCTACCAAGCAAGTGAAGCTGATGCACCAGCAATTAGCTCGGTGCTAGATCCTGCATCAAATCCAAAATACCTGAACCTGTAGTGCTGCTAAAGCATCTCAAATAAACTTAGTTTTGTCAGGTTTCTCATTATTTCTGTCACTGTTGCAGGCCAGTAGATAACAGAACAACTATTTTTTTTGCTGCACTGCTGAGGTTATGGACAAGACTGCTATTTCCGTTTGTTATTTCATGTATATGCATCAAATTCTAAAATGTAAAAACTAACCACACCCACATTATGTAATATAAGCAACTCATAGACACATTAAATATTTCTGATCTTCCGGATATTACTTATAGTACCAAATACATATGACCTCTGTAACTGCTTCACTGAAATGCAAAACTGTCAAATAGATCAGATATGCATCAGAGAGGGGAGCAACAATCACAAGCCAAGCCAAGTCCACATCCAACTTTCCCAACCTTTTGTCTCTAAAGGTGGTTTTGTAGACAATTAGAGCATTACATGTTGTTTTGGATTAAGCCTGACCTTTTTGCTTAACCACAGTGTTTCTACATGGTACGTTGCTTCTCCAAGTACAACATGCTCACATTGATGTTTTTGAGCACAGTAAGCACGATAGTGTGCCAGAAGACTAGACCACAAACACTAAAAGCTAAGGGATCGGGTTATGCTATTGCTCACAGTATTGTGCCTGTCTGAGATGAAATCGTTGAGAACAAATTTGCTCCAAATAGCTTTGTATATTGGCCACCTGTCTGTATACTTGATGATAACCTCTAGCTCCTTAATTTGGAAAGACATCTTATGCATGTTAAGGTTCCAGAGTCAATGAAAGGTTCTTGGGAATCACACTGAGGCCATTTTTGGTACAGATTCCTCTCACACACTAAAGCATGACTACTGTGCCGGTGACCAAGAAACAAATCTGTGCCAGGACCCAGTAGGAGAAGGCTGCTGAGTCAAACAGTGGCACTTTTCCCTTCAGGACAGGCTATTCTGCTCGCATCCGTGGTAACTCCCGTATGTTTTCAGAGGTGGGGCTTTTTTTCTATGGCTGTCATCCATATGTATACCAGCCTGTATTTCCTATTAGCTAGCTAATACACGTAGGTTTCGACCATAAGCCAAGACGTCTGTGGCTTCAGCATGTTGTTTTCTGCCTCAGACAGATGGCTAGTCAATATTCAGTGTGAAATAGTGGCCCAAATTGTGTTTGTTTGCCATTTGTTCTGCGCCGTTTTAATTGCTGACACTGGGGAAATTCATAAAGAGCCTTTGGCTCTAAGTTCGTTTGTGAATACAGTAACCCTCCAGTTTTACGTGGATCAGGAGTCGCGGATACAGTCACACACAGAGAACCGAACTCACAGTTTTACACGGAAATCCCCACAATAACACATAAACTGCAAATATCCTCCGGCGGATTTTTTGCTTTTTTGTGGCAATATTTTGTGGCAATATTTTTTCTTGATGTTTTCGCACAAGGGGGCAGGCTATAGCTGACCTGGAAGCACTTTTTTCAAATTCCACAGGGTTGAGCCCCTGTGCTCCAAGCTCGATTTTTCAGTGGTGCAAGCACTCAGACACTTCAAACTCCACAGTTCTCCAGGAGAGAGTAATGCATTAAACTGGGTTTAAAATGACAAAGTGTTCTGGGAGCATATTTGGGGGCATATTTTCACTATTCACGAAAAGCGGGTGATTACTGTATACCCAACTTGTCACTGAATATGAGGTGAGCATAGGGCTGAGGGACTACATACTGTCAGAGAAAATACTGCATTTTACCCTTTCACAGTAAGTGATCTTTAAGCAAATGCCATACGTAATCTGATTTGCATCGTCTGGCCTGCACTGTCGCTGAGGCTCTTTCTTGATAACATTGATGAATCCCCCCTAATTCATGGAACAGAGTCTTTATTATATGCATAATTTTGAGGGGATAGATGATCCTAAGGCATGAGCATTGTATACTTAAGGGTTTGCGAAAAATGCCAACTGTGGTCTTTTATGCAGTGAGCAGACTTCTGGTATTCAAAGAAGCCTGAAAAAATCCTGAATTTCTTCTGTGATATTTTTGTCCTTGTGCATATTTGGTCATTTAAGAAAATCAGTTATTAAAGGTGCTAACAGACTTAAGTGAGGAAGGCTGAAATGGGTGGGAACTTTACAACATTGAAACCACAATATGTTTTATGATGTTTCACTTAATTAAACCTCCTGCTAGAGCAGTTTCCTTGTTTCATTGGGATCTTGTAAACAGTTAACATAGTGAGCAGGCGGATACAGCCCATGCTTGATTTATAGTCTCTCATTTCATTAGTCCTGGCCAAGGGGCAAGTGGGTTGACCAGCCTACTTGGGAGCCCTTGTATTCTGGACACCTTGTCCATCTCTTTGCCTCTTGGCTGTGTTCTCCAAGCCAAGCCCACCTCATTGTCCACTACTGAATGACAGCTGATGATAATGGGGGAGGGGGGGTAATTGATAGTGAGGTGACCCTTCTGCCCTCAACCATCCCATTCACCAGTGGACATCTGGATACACTCGAGTTGACTGACCACACAGATGGTCCCTCCATAGCAACCAACTGAAAAGACACTGTGATAGTGGCCACAGGGCTGCTCACCATAGTAAATGTTCGACGGTGAACATGCAATTTTTTTGGGGAGGTTTGATTAAGGAAAGGTGCTTTAAACTGCAATGAGATCATGTCTTAGTCCAAGATTCCGTTGAGGGTGTTTTTAACTGTGTTCAAACAGTTTTCTGGAAGCCTCAATGGTGTGTTCTTTTTGGAGAATTTGCTTAGAGTAGGTCTAATGGTTGTTATCACTATTTGGCAACATGTGCAAGAGTATCTCTGAAATGTGCACCTCAGAACTGGCTTCTGATTTCTAAACCAAGGCAGTTTTGTAACGTGTAGAACACAGTCACTGAAGGGACATGCCACTCACTGATTGCCTCTTCACACTTACCTCAAGTGTTGCGGCTTTCAGATACTTTAGTGGGTAGCACTTGCAAGAGCTATGGAGCAAACAAGCATCATGTAGACCTTTTTACTAGTGACGCAGCTGCCAGGCGTTCTGCTTATTAACATTTATCAAACCTTCTGCCAAAGATAACATGACCAGTAACTCAGAACTTCAGACTGACCTTTTTCTATGACCAAACATCATGCTTATCATTTATAGAACAAAAAAGTAATTTGGCCCATTTCAGCATCTGGCAGGGATTTGTTTTCTATTGTGTGGTTAAACATGGCAAGGCCATTTCTAGCTCAGTGTTCTTCATCTGGCCTTGCTCATGGCTAATGTCCATAAGATAAAAGATACTGTCTTTGCATTCTGTGGACTTGCCACTAAAAAACTTGGCAAATTCTGTTTGTACAAGAAGCCTGCAGTCTGCCTGTCAGACAATTTGACCCAAGCCCTGTGCAAACGCTGCATCCTTTGGAGTTTGTGGGTTAATCCATTCATACAGTTACATTTGTGCAACTGTGCCATGTTTCTTTTTAGGGGCGTTGTGTCTGTCATCCAACATGTCTATTAACATTTTGCTTTTATGCCAACATGCCATTGCATAGAACAGTGGAGATTGTGTTGTGTGCCACCACAATACAGAATTCAAGAACAAGCCTTTGTCGAGTTCTGCAACAAAAGCTATTATTAATGTGCTGTGAATAAACCAGGAAGATTGACTATCGAAGATCATTGAGAATGACAGATCAGAAAATGCTTTATGGGCTTTATTAAACATGTTGACCAACCAATCATTGATTATTACTGTGTGTTTCTTTCATATACATAATGTCATTAAAAGACCATAAAATTGCTATGTCTAGTAATAATAAGATATGGAACAGGGCTGTCTACTTATACACAGTAGGCATATCTAGTCTCATTGAATGAGTCTGTATTATTGAGTAGAATCACTGAACATTTTATCTTGTATACGGTATTCATTTGTCCATCCCTTAGCCTCAACAGGACATTAGTGTGCATACTGTGTTTCTTTCCTGGCCACTTCTGAGCACACTGCACCAAGTTGACGCCACAAGTGAAATTCAACCTTTGCCAGAGCCGGAGGGACTGAGACTCCTTTTGCAAGAAATCACTGTGTGATTGCATTTGTCAGAGACTCTGTGCTTCAAATTTGGCAACTCAACAGGAAAGTCTGACCTCAGTCAGAGATGAAGTGATTACCCTGTAATGGAGGCTGGTGTTAAAATGGTCTGATCTCATAGCTTGAGAGGAGTAGCAGAAGAGAGAGCACACAATGAGGGAAGATTGATGATAAAATGTTAAGGCTGACTCAGTCTCACTGGGAGCCGGGGATGCAGAATGGAAGGAGGTTTTTTACATATAAAATGCTTCTTAGGAAATTCTGCAATTTGAGTCTTGTTGAGCATAGAACTTCGTAAGTCCTGAGCTCAGCACTTACATTTCTGAAGAACTTCCTCTTCAAGAGGAATAAATAACTAAAAGGATATGATGACGTCTTTCATGCAGTATTGAGACACCTTGCCCACTGACCAGAGCAATAATTCAAGGCTGTCTCTTTATTAGCCTCTTATATCTTTTGGAACACTTGCAATAATGTTTAAGTTAAATGCCATACTAGTTAATTGGGCAGTATATACTAATAATGCAGTTAATGGCGTTTTGTCTTTGTTCTGTGTTGATGTATTAGCTGGTAAAACAAGCTGGAGATTGTGCAGATGAGTGCTGTTATAATATTATTTTACCTGTCATCCTCTGTATGATTACTCAATCAATGATTCAGCACATCTCAGTTTTGTCTCAACTTTGTGAATCTCTGGGTCATGGAATTCATGGGGCTCTACAAGCGGCCCTGCTACATGCTGTTGTGTACTTTGTGCTGTGTAGCAGCTGTTTGTTTGAATGGACACATTGCCATTTTGAATCAGGAACAGAAGTGCCCTGGTCATGCTCTCGCTTCTTGGCTAAATGTCACTCTGCAAGACTTCGCCTCAGAGCCTTTGCTGGCCATATGGAGCAGGACTCTGTCTGAAAGCTTTCTCACCTCCTTCCTGGAGTTTGCTGCAGTCTCCAAAAAGAAGGAGGATAACACAGAAACTCTGCTAGCTTCTACTTCCCTTACATGCCTGCACTCCAGGAGGGGAAGTAGAGAGCACAAAGACATTTAAAAAAAACAAAAAAACCCCACTTTTTGCTTTTCCTTCCCCATCTGCTCACAGATATATTAATGTTAATGCTAGGAGTAACCCGGCCTTCTTTAATGGCTTCTCTCCTGAAAAGGCACAGCTAGCAATAGTGATGTAACACACACATGAACACTATATTCAAAAATTTTAATATTTCAGATTACAGATTCTTGTCATTACTGCAACTGTAACTATTTTTACTGTAAGCACATAAAAACAATATGCATTATTAATGCTGATAAAATGAATAAATCCCTTTGTATGTTTCGAAAAAAAAAAAAAAATTATTTATCCAAACCACAGGCTTGTTATTCAAGTATTAGTCTTATTTGAACTACTATGTAAATTATATGTTAGTAACATTTTAACACTGATATGTGGGCCCACATAGACAACCATGCAAATGATGGACTTTGACTATTGGCTTAATTTCACCACCCAGTTCTGATCATTTGGGTATTTGTATCATCTCACTCTTATCATAGAGTTCGGTCTGCCTGTCTTAAGACTTAAGAGTGGATATTTGTCTCCTAAAGAGTTATGATGTTCCTCAGACAGGCCATCAGACAGTTGGGCCCAAAGCAGTCTACTTCCAGTTTTGATTGCCCCTCCTGCTGAAGGCACTAATTGCATGTGCAAGGGAGCAGGTGGCATTGCCTTGCCCTTCAATAAGGAGACTGTCATTGTGGCCAGACTTTGCCTAGTAATTATACCTGTCACTGACAAGGAATGGAGGACTGTGGTGGTGGCCTTGTGCCCATGTGAGTGTCAAACTTTCTGCCTTGGTCCACAGAGGAGGAAGCAGAGATTGCATAGGATCTGTCAGGGGACATTACCGTGCCCTACATTCCTTGTCACTGACTTCCACCTTAGATGGTACTTGAGCTATAGGGCATTTGTGGGCGTCCATTAACCCATATGCCAGTCTGCTTTAGTATTAGTGTTCACCCCTTCATTTTGAGAGAACAAGAGTAAATGTTAGCCACTTAGGATCATTTTTAGCACCATTTAATGCCCCAAAATTGCTTTTCATGACTAGCAGTACTGGAGGTTGGTAGTTATGTGGACAGTCTAGAATATAAGGCTGTCCACATAATATATGTCTGGCAAATAAAGGGTAAATCATAGCACACCGCTGGATAATTTCCTCAGAGAGCTCAATAGATGTTAACACTGTCAGAGGTTCTTTGTAATTTCTATTGCCTTACAAGATACAGGATGGGAAACCACTTTCTGCTTCAAAAACACGAATTAAGAAGATTATTTTCATTTGGTGACTCATATAATAGGTCTAACAAATGTAATAGGGGCTCTTAATGCCTTTTGAAATTAAACATTTTGTCTGCACCTTTAGACTTTCTAGAAGAAATTCAGCGGATGAGTGTTGAATAGTTCATTATTTGTAGCGAATGGTTGATGTGATTATTCTGGTAATATTGTCCTTGAGCTGTTGTGGTGTTGTGATTGTACTTTACCAGATTATTTGTGTAGATCTGCCTGAGATAGATAACAGAGACACTATATGATGCAAACAGTTCAAGTGAAAGAGCCACGTGTGCTGCTAAGAAGCCAAGATTGGAACATTTGATTAATATTTAAAACATATGGGATTATTCAAGACAGATAATGAGTAGGTCCCAGTTCTAAACAATAAAAACACTGAAAAGGCAAATGTGTTCTGTGCATTAGCTTAGTATTGCATCACCTTATCACTATGCACAAAATGGATGACACTTAATGTTGCTATGGCCTCAACAACCACAAGGCAACATGTGTACTGAACTGTATGCTTAGGCAATGACATCACACCACATTACACAGACCATCCCTTCCACATTTGAAAGGGGCAAATGAATGGAGGATGGAACATGAAGCAAGAGATTTACTGATGTCAATTAACTTAGGAGTCATTATAATAGACCATGTGTCCCCTGTGGTATCTTGAGTGTTAAACTGGTGCACTTTAATATATGGCTTTATTAGAAATACAGCATGAAAAGAGGTTTTATATTTTCTACATTTCATAGCATTCTGCTGCACTGTGTTTGGTGTAGTGCCAACATCTAGCTTTCTGGCAGGATGCCAATTCAGAGTCGCTAGGTTCAACATTGCCAGAGTTGCCTGTTCAATATTGCTCCTTTTTGTCTGGTTCTCTCAGTATTCCAGCAATTAATATTCATTTTAGATTACTTTGATTGTGTTAACTTGGATCAGAAAATGTACAATTATTAATATCAGTGATTGAACTAAAATGATTAATTTGACAATTTGAAAAAGGATGATCTGCTATTTTGCACAGAATACCTGCGATAAGGCCTGAAGGTGTTTTGGCTGCAGTCAGGCCTGAAGCACACTCGAAACCTTGTGAAATGATTGTCTTTATATCATGCACACTGCCATGCTGTGTAATTGGGTTGAACCCGAATTTGAGTTCACAGAACCAGGACATTGTGTTTTACCGCTTTGTGCAGAGAGCCTTGCGCTTTACTGTCTTGAAACACGATAATCCTTACTTAACAGTAATTTCATATGAAACCTTCCTCGGAAAGTGTGCAGGGAAGCCGGCCCTTGCCAAAGCGAATGAGAGGTCACTGTTTAGTTCTGTGTTAGGCTATTGGCAAAGGATGCAGAGATGAGCTTGCCGACTCGGTTTTGTTTGCCGATCTCGTCCCCAGACTTTGTTTACAGATGACCATCTGCTATTGGCACGGCTACACTATATTGTGTACATTTCAGTGGTCAGTTATAGTGAGGTCATGGAGACTGAAAAAAATAAGAACAGCCCTGCTGTCTCCTGAGCCACAGGAAGTTGCTGGTATAAACACCTACTGCAGTCTACAGTGTGCTGCAGTGAAATAAACACCTGGGGATTTGCAGGATTAACAGCCCACTCTGACACATCAAAAGAAGTGAAATAAGGGATTTACTGCACTTAGGGCAGTGAAACTAACTCACTGAAAATGAGAAATTCGCACATGGATTTCTGCACTGATGAAAGGCGGTCATTATTTGAAATTGTACGTGTTCTGATAAGTGTAAACAACGGAGGACATCTGGAAAAATGAAGATAATTATGATCAGGATTTGAACAGATAATAAAGACACACAGACTAATTCTGTCTTTATGTGCTAACAGAATTATTATACACATGAGTTCACATTTAGAACCAACTATAATACAGAGTTTATAATTTGTTGAGGGAAGGATGGTTTTATTGTGTAGTTGTAGGTCATTCTACATTTTCCTAAATGTAAAAATTGCCCCGCAATTTTTGCTGGTGCCCACAAAGACAGAAGAGTTTTGGTAGTTTAAGAATTCTGAAGCGTACTTGTCTGGGAAGAGCTCTTCATCACTTGCTTCCTTGTGTCTTGTACTACAAATGGAAATATCCACGAAACTCAGACATCCCAATGAGCACTAGTGGCAGATTTAATTCTTCTTCACAAGTAGTGCTTTCAAATTCTGTTTCAGCAAGAAGAGCACATTTTTTGTGTTGTGCAAATGCAGCATGAATCCAAATGTTTTCTTTCTCTGACAATGGCTTTTATTTAGACAGTGTTTATATTAATTGTAGGCAATGGTGCAACTTTATCAGAATAACATGCATCCATTTATTAGCAAACTAAATGGAGACTAAAAATCCAGAATACCTCTTCAGTGATTCATGTGGCTTTTACTGATGGAAACGCTTAGCTAAGGAGTCCTAGCTTTGGAGAGCAGAACCATTTCTCCATATGGTCCATCAATTAGAAAAGGGAAGAATTGTGTACAATGTGGCGCATAGTGAACTCAAGCGCACGACTCTCCGAACAAGACCACTGGGACGGAAATAGCTTGGCTGACTGACTCTTGTAATGGTGTAACAGCAGGACTCTGGAAAAGAAGGAGCTGGAAATAGAAATGGAGATGTTCACAAGATTCTAGTGTCAAACAAATTTTACTCTTCTTTCTCAAATAATAACATGTTGTACTAGAGATAATAGAGAAAGAATAAGACATTAGAATAAAAGACAAAGCAAATGATGTTCCTGACAGTGGACAAATACAGTGTTCTTCACAGTATGAGCAAAACTGTCTGGGAGCTATAGCCACCAACAAGATCAGCCGCATGTCAAGAGGAGGTACAACAGGCAGAATGGAAGTGAATGGAAGTAAAAACACTGAAAATAAGTGCAGTTTATCAATAGCAATGTAATTTCATTTTGTAATTCACTAAAATATTCCAATCCACTCATACATTATGCTATGCCATACTGTTCTGACATTTTGGTTGTGTTCTACATCATAGTTTGTAACTGTGACATCACATTCATCACAATAGCACTTGAATGTTTGAATGGTCATTTCAAATTCTAATAGCTGCTCAGACAATTCAGATGAGTTTACTTACTTAGCCAATCAGGGACTTCTTTGGAAGTTTCCTATCCTCACCAGGTGTTGCAGTACACCATCAAGACTTCCCTGGAAGATGTATCTCCAGGACCAGAGCCGGTGACCACTGCTGCAGGTGATCACTGTTCTAGGGCTTAAGTGGTCTTTTTCACAGTCCTGTTTCCCTCTTGGTTCTATTAGGCAACTTATTCAAATCCAGCTTAGATTTCCAATAGACTGCAAATTTTCTATTGCCTTTTTATGTTCACAGCTGCAGTGATCTAAAGTAGCTCAGGAATAGAGCTAGATACTCCTCTCTATCCAAATGACTGTATATAAGAGCACTGATGTGATGTGAATGGTTTCCCCTTTTGCCCTCTTCTTTTTAGAATCAATTCAGTTTTCCTGTGTGTGCCGATTGCAACCCCCTGGAAGAGGCGTGGGGCTGGAGTGCCTAATTATAGAAACCTTTGAAGGGAGAGTTTAATTTTAAGCCTGCTTTGGAGCTGAATGAGAGAGCCACATATCCTGGTTCATACAAGCAAGTTTGGCTGTCAACAATCTTGCGTGACTTAGCATGCTTGCCATTCAAATATTAGGTTTGCAGCTAATAAGGATTTTTTTGATTGTTAATCTATTATTAGATAAAACTATTACACCTTCTGTTGTTTCTCTCCTGCCATTCCCGTTATGTGTGACAGTTTTTATTTTGTATTGCAAGGCATAACAGAATCTACATTACAGTCTAGTACTGTATTGTTATAATTTTGTAATGCATGTTCAGTTTAATTATACGGGAACTATTTTCCATAATCAACATCATCTCTGATAAATTAACTTTGTTGACTAACACTCTACTAAAGCTTGAGTAAGCATGTGTGCTGAAAAGGGCATTTATGGCTGAATGAGCTCTGAGTAGGAATAATGATAAATCTGGATGAGATGTAACCTGGTCCCTCAGAGGCAGTGTCTGACCTCTTTTCTGCAGCAATGTGTCATGGTATGCCTGTTAATGCAGGGAGCTTTGTACACTTGCTTGAGCTGATTGTGTGGGTATATTTGTATGTGATTGTGCTTTCTTGCTTGCTTGTGTGAGTGTGTGTGATTATCATTCCTTAGAGCCACAGATGTCCTTATTGCTCACTGCCTCGGAGTCTTTGGAGACCCCCAGGGTGTTTGAGATCCACTTTCAGCTGTGCAACTTGCTGTTGCAGAAAATCTCCATGTTGCCCCCAACGGCCCATCTGGGTCCCCTCGCCTGTCACTCTACTCCTCTCTTGCTGTCAAGCTGGAACGTGGGCAACCTGTGTGACATAATCACTGCAATTAGAAATAATTACTCCTCAACCTGCTCTCATCATGCTTTTGAGGTAATGAGAGTTGGCATCTTGGTGTGGGGTGTGTATATATGCACCAAATCACAGCCACTATCTGTTGACACCAAATACATTTGTGCCGTTGCTAGACATTTTCTCACTTGGGCCTTGCTGTAGCCATGGCTATATATGGAGATTTTCCCAGCTCCTGCCTAGCTCCCTGAACCCTCTTACTCATAACACATTCCCAGACTGAAGAAATTCTTTTTGGCGCTCCCCACCCCTCCGCTCCCCAAAACCGTACAGCAGATGCTCTCTGAGCGAGCAGAGGGTAGTGATTTCATTGTGCTCTCATCGAGCGTGGCCTGGGCGGCTCTTGTTTGAAAGGCCTGAGGGTGACGTAATCTTACCAGCACCACCCCCTTTCTCGTCTCCACCCCTGGCAAAAGCTTTTGTTGACTGCATCCATCAAGCACGGCTGGGAGAGGCATTGATTAGCCTTGGGCCAACAGTAGGAGTGAATTGCAGTTACAGTACAGATAAAGCCTTTTTGCCTGACAATAATAATAAATATATCATTGTAACTAACATAAATAATAATAATCTGTAATTTTATCATCTTTTATGACCAATTAAACCTACAATTCATATATGAAGTTCAATGTCATAATTAAACTATAACATTGTTAAGTGAGGCCTTGTTAATAAAGGAAGCTCAAACCTGATTTTTCTGATTTTCTGATTTAAGCAGGACATATTTCCTGTAGTCTTAAAGGCGTGACACTGAATCTTGTTCTAACTGGATTTTGGCCACATTTATAGGTGGTTTAAAATCTGATTAAAATGGGATATCTGGAAAGGCAACTTAGTACGACCAATGAGATTTTGAATAGTTTTTTCAACAACTAGGGGCGGCAGTTTTTGACGCCAGGATGTGACAAGAAAGCCAGCACTACATTTCACACATGGCTTAAACATGGATAATTAAAGCTTTTACCAGATTTGGGCTTTTTTTTTTTAACCCTGTCTCTAAATATAAATGATAGAGCCAATTACTGTTGTGACCATGACATGTGACCATGTCAACCTACTCTTTTGTGTGTTAGTCATGTTCTAATAACTAAAATGTGCAATAATCTTGTGAAATATATAATGACTGTTCTGTTAGTCCCCCTACCCCGAGTGTGGGGAAAAAGGGGTAGATAATGGAGGGATGGATGTTCTGTAAGTTATTAAGAAATCATGTCTATCAAGACTCATCAAAAGTAAAAAAAAAAATGTGATAGGTATGATGGGTATGCCTGTTCCTCCCTAGTATGCAAACTCACACATGCATGAAGTGGAAATCCAAGTACATGCAATCAAAGTTTGGTCACTTTAAATCTGTGCACTAAAGTCTAAAATAAGATTTAAGAAATAAATATTGCTGCCCTGAGTGTAAACAGTTAGCAGAATTTTATTCAGTAAAACTCACAATGGTAGGTGACTGAAGTATCAGGAGCTTTTTTGTGCCATTTCTGCCTGAACCTTAAATCCTCTGTGTGTAATTTGGTGATGTTCACCAACAAGGTCCGGTGACTACACATGCTCCAGTGTGTGCCCTAGCCAAAATAGGTCCTAAATGTTACCATTACCAAGTTGACCATTAATCTGTGAATAAAACATAGCATTCTTTTTATACCCTAATATAATACTCCAATTACTAGAACTTTTTTAATTAAATATTTTAATTAAATAAAACATCATACGTTTGCAACAATTGAACAATTGCATTAATATCTGAATATATTAGACATGATGTAACTTAGACAATATTGTATTAGAGTGCAGTAATAATGTGACAGTTCCTATATGATAGACTGGTAGGCTCTAAAGTCATGTACATTTCTACAATCCAAGACTCGGAACATGAGGCTGCTTGTTGACGTGGCGTGTTTCACTGGCACAAGACAGTGTGGGAGAGACAAGCAAGAAAATTGTCCAAGTTAACATCCTTGTCTGCAATCTATTGAGGAGTAAGGGCTGTCTGTCTCTGTTGAACTTTCCGACAGGAGATTCAACTGGTGGATTCCCAGCTTGTCCTATGACCAAGCTTGTAAATTACGGTCGGAGCATTTGACTTCCTCACAGCTGCTTTGCAAAAGCTGCTGTTTTTCTATATGGTTTTGTAGCTTTCCAAGCTAGCACTGATGAAGAATGAACATCCAGAGGGCTTAACCTAAGCCTGATTTTGCCAAAGGTTCGTTGTGTTCTTTGACTCTCAGTTACTTTGGGGCATACTCTTATTAGGCTAACCATGTTCCATTTGGAAAGCTTTAAGGTGTCACAGTGATCCATCAAATCAACTTTGCACAAGCTGAAAGGAGTCTGTATGGACCAAATCCTTCCATAGAGCACATATAAGAAAAACATCAGCCTTTGGCACATTCTTCTGTCCGCAGTTGTTCCCTCCCCTACAGGGATTTTTGCGTTGTTATGTAAAGCAAATGATCTTGGGTTTTGTGATGATGTTCCCAGAAGGATTATCTATCAAAATAAGGGTCAGGATTCACCCTGCTATGAGGTGGGGGATGTTGTACCTAAGTGTTTTGCCATATGCATGGCAAGTAAAAGTCGACTACAGTCAATCACATGCAGATGCGTTCAAGCCATTTTGTCCGAGATGGCTGTCAGTGCCTAATGCTAGAGAACACCAAGTGGTGTCTTGAATAATCATAATCAAATGCAAACTGCTTGTTGGTATGTGGTATTTTAAATATGTTTTCTTGAGTATATCATCTCCACAGACTTTGGGAAGTTGGAAAAGATGGAAAGAGCTAGAAATGCTTGTCATGTTCATCTAAGCAGAAGGTAAACGACCACATGTTATTAACATTTTAGATACAGTGCAGTGCAAAAGAACAGCGTTCCCCCATTTTTAATGTGGGGAAACTCCATTGCCATGACAACAGTGAAGCAGCTGTCTATTAAAAGTTCCCATGTAGTTCCCAAAGCAAATGGCTATACGTAAGCCGTCTCACATTAAAGCAAAATAGTGGGAACCTGTCAAGATCTTAGCTGAGAGAATGCTTTCATTGTTATGTATTTTTTTAAAAATGCCCCCCTTAGTCTTTCAGCTTAACTGGAAGTGTATTTGTGTGCTGGGGGAGTGAAGGGTGGGGTGGATCTGTTCCTTTTAGGGTTCAAAGAAGTTCATACTAGATTATGTTTTTAGCCCTTTAGAACAGTAGAATTCTGAGGTTCTGAGTCATATGACGAGTCAGTTGTTTAATTAAACAAGTTTAATCAGGTGAACTTTTGTAGTGAAAACGTGCAGCTATGCCAGCCCTTTGTGGACAAGTTTGGTGACCCCTGGCTTAGTGTGTCCAACTGAAATCCCTCCAAGATGGGGCTGTACGATATGAGAATTGCATATTTCGATTACATTTATGCACATTATAATTACAACACACTGTAATGAAAAACACGATTAAAGATGGGACTGCCCTAATTTGACCAAAATTATTTACATTTGTTGCAGTATGCGGATCATCAAGCTCATCAGGAATGCACCATAAAAACACTGACTGACTAGAGGGTCCCGACTTTTGCAGACATTTGGGATACAAGTACTGCAGAGACCAGCATTACAGTATCATTTAAAAAGCAATACATCCTGCAGCCTTGAATGAATATTTTGGCAAAAAAGGACATTTACATAATTTTTTCACTTACCCCAGATATGTTCACAAAAAAAGACAACATTTTG
Organism: Hemigrammopetersius urotaenia; assembly: GCA_037974485.1. NCBI lineage: Eukaryota > Metazoa > Chordata > Actinopteri > Characiformes > Alestidae > Hemigrammopetersius > Hemigrammopetersius urotaenia. The sequence continues at coordinate 1,752,105 of JBBPDC010000023.1, forward strand.
CATTTGCTTTGGTAGAACTGTTGCTATGAGGCTACAAAAACTGAAAAGTCACTCAGTTTTGATTATGTATTTATTTGGAAGTGATTTAATTTGACTATTGAGTTCTAGGTCCTGTTCACACCTGGCATTAAAATGCATCACTTGTAATTGGATCTCACATCCTTGTGTATACAAATATGTATAATATTACATTTACATTTATGGCATTTATCAGACGCTTTTGTCCAAAGCGACTTCCTTTCCTTAACTACAGGGGGCAGTCTCCCTGGAGCAACTTGGGGTTAAGGGTCTTGCTCAGGGACCCAGTGGTGGTGCT
>JBBPDC010000023.1:1761791-1783343 GCA_037974485.1 Hemigrammopetersius urotaenia
GTGTGTGTGTGTGTGTGTGTGTGTGTGTGTGTGTGTGTGTGTGTGTGTGTGTGTGTGTGTGTGTGTGTGTATGTTTCTGGCTAACATACAATAACATGCAATAACATACAATGGCTAACATACAGCATCAGGACTTGAGCATTAAGTTTAAGTTCATAGTCAGAATAAAACCTGGCAGCAATAAACACTTTTCAGGCATAACATTATTGAATGTGCTCTGAATGTTTTCTGTGGTGTTTGGCACCAAGATATCAGCAGCAAATCCTATAAGTCCTGTAAATTGTGAAAGAGGGCCTATATGGACCAGACTATGTTTGTCCAGCACGTCACACACGTTATCAAACAGATTGAGACCTGGAGCCGAATACTCAAAAGGTTCCTTAAACTATACTTGAATATTCTTGAAGTTTGCTGTGTGCTGAGGTGCATTATCCTCATAAAAAAGACCACTGCCAATAGGGAACACTGCCATGAAGGCGTAGCAGTTACTTTGACACACCCACATGAATACCAGGACACTTGTAACAAGATAATTCATGTTATCTACTTCAACTGTCATATTTTATGATTTTATGTTGTGGCTGATTGGTGACATGGGACATATTACATATAAGTATGTTCAATGTGTGTCATTATATACACATATTTAATATGAATACATACATGGAAAGCTACATAAAAATACATCAATATGTAAAAACCTGTGTGTGCGTCTGCGTGTGCGTCTGCGTGTGCGTGTGTGTGTGTGTAAATGCTTGCAGACCCCGCTGGACAGAGGTCAGTCTAAGTTGTCTGTGAAAGGATCTCTATGAGTGTGAAGTGTGACACAAGGGCTCAAGCTTGTAGCTGATTTTAAAAGGAAGTGCCCAAGCTGGCCCCCCACTCCGAGCCGTATTGTTAGCGCAGGAGGAACTGAAACAATGCTCCTCTCTGTAGCCGGCCAAACAGGGGTGACTCATTCACTTCTAAAAAAGCTAGCTTCTTCCGCCTGTTTGTCCAACATAGCAGTCTGACCTCCATCTATTTCACAGTCTTGTCTTTCATTTACATAAATTTAACATTATTATATTATGTCTGTACAGTTATTCGTAACTGGAAGTGAACTGGAAAACAAAATTCCTTATTTTAATGCATGTGGAAATGACATACACGTTTGCATCAAGTGAACTTACTGGATTTGTCCATCCAATTCAGCTTCCTCCTTGGTTCATACAATAGCCTTGCATAATTTAGTATTGACTAAGCACTATAGAAACCATGAATGTATTCTGGTGTAAGCTCATCTTGTAATTACCAGACAGTTGTTTACCTCACAAGCCTGTGTGTGTTCTATGGCCCCTCTCACTTTAGACAGAATAGAAAAACTCTCCCCTTGTGCCTCACAGAGAACAGCATGGCTGTCGGCAGGATCTGTTATTCCTGTTAGCTGTTGCTCATACATTTCTCCATTCACCCTTTTCCACAGGGCACCACCTACCAGAAGACGAATGCAGAGTTTGAAATGAAAAAGATAAATCGTGAGGAGTTCTGGGAACAAGCTAAGGTAGGGATGTGATTCTGTCTCAGGATGGGGCTCTTTTAAATTGAAAATGTGAATCACAGCGTGACTGACACAGGCCCATTGTTTTTGACCCGCTCATTGATCTTTTAGTTTCGGCTTTGGCACTAATGAGGAGGTGCTTATTTCTGATAGAACAATTCATCAGTTTTCAAAATGTCAGAACATTTTTAGAACTTTCTTAAAAGCCAAGTTTTGGCCTTAAAAGATAATAATGTATGATTATAGGCTGTGGCTTATAATTTGTGACGTGCACAGATTGTCAGATATTTTAGGAAGAGAGCATTTTTCTTCCCAAGGAAGATGACAGTTTTGACTCTTGGTTAGCACTTAATTGTGAGATGTTTGCTTCCATTTTTGTGACCAATGTTTAAAGGGCCTGTATATTCATATAAGGGCCTGTATATTCACATTGTGGGTACATGTTAGCTTATTAGCGTGTTATTAGATTATTGTGGCTACATAGCAAACTAAATAGTACATGATTGTAGCTCTATGGATACTTGGAAGCTACACAGCATAGATTTTATGAAACCCAACGAGTTACACCAGACATGCAAAAATGTTTATTAATCAACAACCTGATCCAACCCACAAAGTTTTTGTAAATAATTTTCTAATAAGCTTGCCCAAACTGGGTATACATGCAGGACCCAAAATGCATATCACTAGTAGAGAGTGGGGATATTATTATAGCATTATTGCTACATCGCAGATGAAGGGTATTGATATTATTGTGACTGGTAGATAAATAATATACATATTATCAAAGCTTTTCATAATAGATAACTAGCATAGATAAGATCAGAGTCATTGTGAAACCCTACCTCATGCCCATAGACCCCGGGATAGGCTCTGGGTACCCGCGACCCTAGCAAGGATTCAACGATTACAGAAAATGAGTGCATGAATGAATGAATATCAGAGCATTGTAACTACACAGTCGTTAAATAGGATCATGGCTACTTTGTAGCGTTGTAGCTGGTTGGTAAGCACTGTGTTTGCTGCTTTCTTATCAGCGGGAAGAAGAGCTGAGGAAGGAAGAGGAGAGGAGGAAGGCTGCAGTGGAGCGGCAGCGTTTCGAAGAGGAGAGGATGGAGCTGGAGAAGAAAGAGCAAGAAGAGAGAGAGAAGAGATACCGTGAGAGGGAGAGGCAAATTGAGGAACACAGGTAAGAACACCACTACAATGCGCGTATAGGTCAATCTCTATCAATTGTAACAATCTTTTGATGTGTGTGTGTGTGTGTGTGTGTGTGTTTGTGTGTGTATGCTTCAGGAAGAAACTGCAGGAGGAAGAAGAGGCCAAAGAGAAGTCGAGGGGTCAACCCCTGATTGTAAGAATGTTTATGCTTTGCGTACTAGGTTTGATTTAATTGGATTTTGTTTCATATATTTTTTGAACATGGAGGCTCCCTGAGTGTATTAGACACCTTTCTGAATTTTGTAGCTGTCGTTAAAGTAAAAATGGGGTGATATAATATCACAGCATTGCCAAGCGGCCACAAACCTTTGTTGCGACACGGACCAGTTTCATGTAAAACAATATTTTTCACAGAATCACATGACCGAGACGAGTGGTTTTTTTTTCTGAATAAAAGATATTTCAAACTCTAATAATCAATAAAATGTTTTATTCTGTCTTTCTGTGCACTCACAAATTGCTATCAGTCCATGGCTCGGTGGTTAGGGCCCTCTGGACTAAACCATATATTGAGGAAAATGTACATTCTACTGCCCCCTACTGGAAACTGAGTGTAGTTTTTACTTTTCTCTTCAGACGGAACCCAGCTATGAGGACCCATCTCAAGAGAAGAAGGAGTCAGAGGTTGAGGTGGGTTGATTTGTTTGAGTACTGCAACCACTGGGGCTGCCGCTATCTAGAAATGTACAAATTCATTAGTAAGTTCTGGGCCCCTGTTGAAGTGGTGAGACTTAAATCTAGCTTAGACGTATGTGAAATTGGTATAGTGGTGGATGAGATTCCCCTGGGCATTGCATATGGGTCAGTGGGATTCCTCTTTCTGTTTCTGGAGTAAGGCCATGTGCAAAAGTAGCACTTGCTGTGACTGTGGCAGGTTTGCTTTTACTATATTAAGGGTGTTCTTGCTCTATATATTCCAGGCAAAACATGCGTGCCCACAACCCCCCCCCCTCCACACACACACACAAATATAGACACACACACTATATGTATTGCAGACTTTATAATTACAGTAATTCGCCACTTTTAAAGTTTTCTGAATAATCATAATCAGAAAATTTTATTGCTTAAAAATCCGTTAACATTAGCATCATGTAAAGACTCGTACACAAAAGAAACATTGAAATAACTCTCACTGTCTACTCTCTCCACTCTCTCTGTGTTTAGACAGGACACAGAGAGATACTAATACTACATAAAATTAGATAAATTTGGGGGTTACACTACAATTGGAGTATTTGCAATTTCCGTGTTACGGTGGGGATTTCCAAGTAAAACAATGAGAAAAAATCTGTGGGTGTCCAAATCCGCACTTCCTGATGCGCGTAAAACGGGGGATTACTGTATCATATTCTGAAGCCCATGGAGGACTGTTACAGCGTTAGGTGTAGTAACTATTTTTCTGCCAGTAATTTTCTGTTTGGTTCACATCAGTGTATGCTTGTGCTTGTTAACACTTGAGTGCACCTGAAATAGCTGAAGTGGTGAATAGAAAGGGTATAGGGATACTCAAGCATTACTCAAGCATACAGTATTTGAAGCAGCTGTTTTTATTCTATTAATGTGTTTTATAGGAGGCAGCTGCCATCATCGCCCAACGGACAAGCAATCCACGGGAGTTCTTCAAGCAGAGAGAGAAAGCTGTGGCTAGCAGCATAGACACCTCACCCGTTGCCACTCACAGAACTGGTAAGGCCACTGGGAAAAGGAGAGGGGGGAGAAGAACTGGTACTGGTAAACTGATACACAGAGCCTCTGTTTGTACTGCCCACTCATCCCAGTCTCAATCTGTCTGTTTATTATGAATTAAACAACCAGAGGAGATACCTTCTGCCTGTATGTAGTGGGACTCCTCACTCTAGCTATTCAGAGGAGATGTAATGTACTGGAAGACTGCAGGGAGGCATGTCCTAGGAAAACAAAGATCTTGATAACACACTATGTTTATGTCATTAGATATATACTTGGTGTATAATGTCACCCAAGACACGTTTGGTGCCCAGATTTTGCTGCTTTAGTTTCTAAGGAAGCTAATTACACTAACATGTACCGTAAGTTAGCATCTGTTACAGAAGGTGGGTGGTATAGGCAGGCTATAGGCAGAGGGTGGTGGTGGTGGTGGCCTAGTGGGTAGGATACTTGCCTCTGGACCAAGAGGTCAAGGATTCAAATCCTACCTTCAGCACCACCACTGGGTCTCAGAGCAAGACCCTTAGCCCCCAGTTGCTCCTGGGAGAGACTTAAGGTAGGGGATGGAAGTCACTTTGGATGAAAGTGTCTGATAAATGCTGTAAATGTAATGTAAACATATGTAAACAAGCTATATTTGGGGAAGCCAAGAATCACAAACCATACTATGGCTGGACTCTTAACACAGACATGCGTATGAGCATCAGACAAACTTCATCACTAAATAACATTCTTTCCTCAGACCATCTAGAGATTTACTCACGAAAAGACTTTGCTTATGTGATTTCTCACACTGTATGATATTTTGTCATCAATCCAACCTATTCCAACACCTTGTGTTGCTTTGCCTGAAATGTTGATCGAACCTCCAGTGAGACAGAAATAGACAGTAAGCTAAATGCACACTGTAAATACTTTACATTTAAATTTTAAAAGTAATTACTATTTATTTATTATTTGATTCTTGTGTACCACATTTTGTATCTGTCAACAGACAGACCTTGAACCTGCATGAGAAAAGGTCAGGATTCTGCTTAACTTCTAACAAACAAAGAATCTTCCTGAAACTTTCTTGCAAGGCATAATGTCCTTGCCATATGAGACTACACCAGCCCCATAGCTTGAGTGCAGAACTGAAATTTTGGACACCAAACATGTCCTGTGGATCACAACTAAGCAAGGTGGATCTGAAAACAGATGCTACTACATGACAACTGTGGCATCCCTCTGTGCAGTCCAGGGTCACACAGCTCAGTTACACCCTGAATCCTTTATTCACCACAAACCTGAATGTTTGCTGTCAAATTTTGATTAAAATGGTAAAATGGTTTTTAAAGATAAATGGAGATCAGAACTCTCTATTCACTGCCTAGCTCCAGGGAGAGCTCTCAGCAGTAGTGCACACATGACTGTCTGACAGCCCTACTATTTCTGCAGGGTGTGAAGACATCCCGCTAACAACTTTTTCTCCCTTTCTCTTTTTTCCCTTATATTTCCCTATCCCTCAATTCATTTTGCCCCTTTTTTGGTTGTAAATTCATTCTTTTGGTTTCTGTTTCCTTACTACATTCCATCTTCTGTTTTCCTGACGATCCTTGACTGGCCCTCAACATCTTACTCACTGAAAACTAACCAACTGGCGCTTATATTTCCACCCTCATGAACAATCACTTCCATTTGGTATCCCCCGCAAACTCACCTGCACTCACTGTAATTCTCTCGCTACCTCCCTCTCACCTTCTGTCGCTCTTCACGTCCTTTTGTCTGTCCTTTGCCGGCCCTTCCTTTGTGTTTGTCGCTCTCTGTGTGTTCGCGTGGCTGTCGGTGTGTCCTGCTCTGTCTACCAGGCCGCTTGGACAGTCCATTCTTGAGGCAGCAGCACAGTCCGTGTGAACCCAGTCCGCCCCCCCCTCGCACTCCGCCACATGTGCGGCGGCAGCAGCCAGGGCCACCTGGTAGGTACTGGATCTCACTGAGAGCAACTTCACCAGCCGCAGGATCACTGGCATTAGCTTGTAGCCTTTCTTTTCCCCAAAAAAAGGATCTTTTGCTCTCCAACACCACATTTCCTTCCAAAGCAGTGATCACTAGCTGTTCTTGTGGACATCTACCTCCAGCAGCTTTCACCAGAGCTGGTAGGGTGGCAAATATTAACACAGCATGGTGAAAATATGACATCATTCACCAGCAGTGCCACATTAAAAAAAAGCTAAAAAATCCAGTGCAATTTAATTCAGTGATATTATTTCACAGTCGTCTGCACCAAATCAACAATGAAGTTGATAATTAGATTTAACAAGTGATGATATTGACAATAAAGTCTGAAAAGTAAACTCTGACATAACGTGGCACTTTTTTCATGATAGCATAAAATCATGATTTTTTTAAAAATAGTATTAAATATCGTAGTCTTGCTTGCCCCTATTTTAGAGTAATGGAGGGACATATTCATGAATGATATAACAAATATATTTAACAATTAAAAACAGATATCTATTTCTTTACTTTTGCTTTATCTTTAATCATAAAATTACACACATGATGTGAGCTAAAAGCAAGAAATACTTATTGAAACACTGCTTTTACCACTAACAGTCACTGCATTGTAATTGGGTTAATACAAGCAACATATTGCACAAAATTGCTGGTATTGGGTAAGGATATACAAAAAATGTCAAAACAGGCCTAAAATAGTATAATGTTAAAATAGCCTCTGATTGCAATCCTATGCTCAGCCTAAATCCCACTTTTCAGCTAATCAAGGACTTCTGATGGCAGTAATGAGCTGGATCAGGTGTGGTGGGTAGAGGTGAAACTCTGCAGGAGTGGTAGATATCCAGGAGCACTGCTGGTGACTACTTTTCTGATGCGTTCGCTGTAGCTGCGGTACACTGGAGTGGATCTGACAGCTCTTATTTTTAGGATATTCTTCCCAGAATAGAAATCTCAACAGCTAAGTGTGCTAGTGTCATGAAATTGTTCAGGCAGTGCTCCAGCTGGAATAAAAAGCCTGGCCTAGCCATAGTGGTACATCATTCTCTTGAAAATCTGGGCTTTCTGTGGCCCTTCTCTCTTTGGAGCCGTGTTCTTGCAGATGATGGCTCCTGATGAAAGCACTTTCCTTTTTTACATCAGAACGACAGTGTCCAATCATCTTTTTGGGAGGACCCGAAGTCTGGTGGATTTTTTACCTCTGAGCGTAAATCCTCCTCTCAACTAACCAGAAAGACTAGATACAGTCTTGCTCAACCTTTTGAGCCTTTCATCTCACCACGACTCCATTTGATCCATACTGCCATTTTCGTTGAGGTTTTCAGTCAGTATGTGTGTGCTATATCCATTGTCTTTCGAGCTGTGTAATTTATGGAGGAGTTGTGTTTTGAATTTTCTTTTTGAAGCATAGACTTGTGGTCTGTGCGGGGTATATAATAGGGGTGGGCGATACAAGAGGTTTATTTTTAATAAACCAATACCAGGGATTGCAATACAATATCGATTCTGATATCATTAAAACTTTAGATAAAACAGCATTTTTTGCTGTCATTAGTAAAAATATGTTTGAAAGTCTGCATTATAGATGTTCCATGATTGATATATTACTTAAACAATAAATGGAAATGGGCAGTTATCGATATTAAACCAATATTGAAATTTTGGCCTGTATGATAACAGTTGAGTTGGTGTCCTATTTTTTGAAGCATGTATATGTCATCTCCAGTGGTGGAAATTTACTAGACCCCAGAGCGACCTCTGCAGGGCTTTCCTAGTAAATATAAAACACAGACTTTCATCCCACAATATATATTAGTAAGAAATGTAAAAATCAAAATATATCAGCTCACAAATAATGTTTGTAACATTTTACACCCTTTTATGATGGATGCAGACATTTCAAAAACATTCAGGGTGGCAAAGGGGTAAAAGAAACAAACCTTTCTTGTAGTTACACTGAAAAAATAAATTCCATTACATTGTACACACTTTTTGGCATTATGGAGCCACTACCAAACTACAAGAGACTCATGGGAAAGCTGGAATGCTTGTGAATGTCCCCAGTAGGTGGAGACATACAGCATTTGAGTCTGTTCAGATCTAAGAGTTAAAGTAGCATATTTTAAATATGGAGGTGGCAGGATATGGCTTGATCTAGATAACCACGGTGATATGGAAACAAGGTCAGACAAACTGACCTTGAAAAACTGTTTCACCAAACACAAAGTCAGGTACAAGTGAAACACAGGGTTTGGTCAGTTGATGGCTCTGGCAGCTCAGCGAGGTATTCCATTATTTGTTGAGCATGTGGTGTATAGAACATATATATTATATATTTGTATCAGATTAAGTTAGATTCTACTTTGCATTATTCTTAATTGTCATCAAAGCCTGTCTATTCATCAGGCTTTTTTGTAAAAACAACTGTTAAACCATTAAAAATACCAGAAATAATTATGTAATTGTATAATGTTTATTTAAATGTATTATACACATTACACCTTTCTCATTTTTGATACATTCTTTTTCATCAAATATACATGATTATAGCAGATATACTACATTACTGGTCAAAGACAACACTGGCTATATTTCTATGTGAAGCCTGATTCTCCAAATGAAAGTATTGGAAGCATGGGGCCGTCCATCATCAACACTGTGGCGTTTTTTGGGATCAGAAGTTGATTCCGTAGAGCAGTTAGGCCAGTTTCCTGTTGAATCTCACAATGTTCCCCTCGCTTCCCTTCCTTCTGCCATGCTTCCTGCGACGGATGGCACGGGCCTTTGCCTGCACTTCCCTCCTTATGTTCTCCTGACCCGTGAGTGTGTTTGTGTGTGTTGTGCTTTCTGCACCCTCTGACTTGTGTGCTGTGGGTCTGTGTAACTGTTGACTGTTTGTGTGTTCTCTGTTACCTCTGTGGAGTTCACCTGGTGTCATCTGACTTTACCAGGCGATGTAGTGTTCTCTGTGACGTAAAACAGCAGCCCCGATAAATAAGCACACACATTTTATGGTTTGTTTTGTTTTGTTTTTTCCCATTCAATTTGCTAAGATCTGTTCTCTTGCAGGACATTCACTGTTCTTCAAAAGTTTGAAATCACAGATATTAGTCTTATAAAACTTTATGTATACATGAACAAAATAATTCTAATGTGATGCTACTTAGATATTTCATGCATGGTAAAAATAACTGAAGATGATTCCATAATAACTGAGAATTAGGTTGTACTAATATTAACATCTCATCTTAAACCTGGTGTTTAAATTTTGAGGCTGATTTCGTGGCAATACATCTTCAAAGATGTTATTATTATTTGTTTGTTTTAATTGACATTTTATTGTATCAAGTTACTGTATATGAAATAATATACATTTTTAACATGGATGTTTCCAAACCTTTGGTAGTGTATCTAGGTAAGAGCAGGAATTACTCTGGGAACCTTTCCCAAGAGACCACTATTAGTTTGTACATATGTGCAGCACAGTGATCCAACATCATAGTTAGTTTAAGTCTTAAATTTGTTTTATGAGGTTTTCATTGCAATGACTTTCTTGAATCCTTTTCTTAAGGGACGCTTGAATGAATACTCAATGTCCACCAGCTGAACATTGTTTTTAGTATAACTCTAGTGCCAATCAATGTGTTTCTTTTTGATTATTTGTAGAGCAGAGTTTGTGTTGAGTGCCCTGGAAGACATCACTGTGGGGTTATCACTGATGAGCCTGTTTGCGTGGACTATTCACAATTACTTCTTATTAATGCCTTTTGTTTCTTGCTTATGGTCTTGTTTTTTAAAGCTGCTGTATTTAAGTAAAATTAAAAAGTAAACCTGCTGGAAATACAAGGGTCTTTGACAGTGGTGCAGTGATCACAGAAATATTGTTTTTTTTCTTTACAAAAAGGACTATTTTACAGTCTGCCACTTCATGCTTCATGCTAAGAATTGGTGCAACAAATATATTTCCTTGTGTTATCCCTTTGTCCTTCAAAACACTGCAAGATACACTCAAGCTACTTGATATGGTGATATTTATTTACAAAATCCTTGCATTTCTGTGAGGAAGTCCTCACATTTCTGTCTGAATCAACACCTGCATGAATGGAATGTTTATTTTGTGAGTGTGTATTTGTTCTTTGTAAATCAGTATTTTCCAACATCCTAGCTATCATTCCTGCTTCTCCAGGAACATTTTTCTGCATGTGTTTCACGACTTTTTCTTCTGGAATTGTGCTGTCTTTAACACTGACTGAGTAGGGGCTGGAGTCACAGTGACAGAGAATACACTTGCTTGTAGCTGGTCTGAATATTTGGTGTGCTGTGTAGACTGTAATCACCCTCTTCAGTGCTGTGTTAATATCGTGACTGGCATTTGTACTTTGAGGGCTAGTGTTGTTGGCTCGTGCCACATAGTAAAAATTCACTTTTGATGTCTTAGATGACTATCCTGATGGAATCTCAGAGCCCAGCATGGCTGCTGTGTCACCCACACCCATCCCCAAAATTGCCATTCAGGAAGAAAAAGAGGATGCCAGCCATAAGGAGTGGGGTAAGGCCTTACACCAGGAAATCTGGAAAGAAATAGTGAAATGTCTACATTACACAGTTGTCCTAGATGTAACCAATGTATGTTATGATATACATGGAAGTTAGGGAAAAATGCTGAATATTGTAAGGCATGTTGTTTGCACAGTGTGAATTGCTTGGTATTAGCTTTCATTATTTAGACTCAGTAGTTCCAGTGTAAAATAAAACACAGCATGTGTTGTGGATACATTTAGGGAAAACTGTGTCAATTAAAAAAATGTGTCAATTGGATTTTTTGCCAACTGATCCAGTTAAACAAAACAAAGATTATATGTCTTAAAACAGGGCACTGGATCTTTTGATTTTGTTGTGCCTGAAGGCAGCAGTGCATGGTTTAAATTTATATCGGTGTGCTCTCAGGACAGGCAGTATCAGTAAAACAGATCAAATTGTTCCCACATTAATATCAAGATATCAAGTTTTTCGCATGAGCTAAAAGATACCCTCCTGTGTGAGTCTAATGTAATATTATTTTCATTTAGTCCAGCTGTGGTAGAACAGCTGTATCAACAAAATGCTATATTACATTTTCAACATCATCATATTTGTGTGTCCCTTGAAACATGCCACCTCCTGCTGTAGGTTGGATATTGTTTGTTTTTCAATAAAAAAGGCAATAACCCAGAAACTAAAGAAGTGGGAGAGAACCATCCCGTACAATATCAAGAAAAAATACACCCACATACACCAAGATACAGACATGTTTGTCTGAAATACCAGATATATTTATATATATATATATATATATCTTGGTTCTGACAAAGACATCTTAAGTACTTTAAATTTAAGTGCTTAAGCAGTTTTTGTAAAAATCACAGTGAGGCTTCCTGAGGCTTTGTTGATTAGGTAGTGGAGACACTCCAGGACATATGAAGCAGCCTCCAGTCAGCTTAATTAGCTCCACAGCTGGCAGGATGTTATTGCTCCCCTTCACTCTGATCATCTTTGTGGCAAACAGGCCTAAATGGCTTGGCCTGGGATACATTTGTTTGCCAAGGCTTCAATTGCCTTCACAACTCACTGGCTTTCTCAGCACTTGTTTGTGCGCCCTGGCTACAGTTTGGTGTCCTGTGGTAAAGTGCTTCACTGGGACTTAAATTACTGTTCATTATCAGAGCAGGAAGGACGCACGTCAATAAATTTCTTTTATAACCCCATCAGCACTACCTCACGATGAAGGAAAATAAACCAAACACTCTAGAGAGAGCCTGTTATTTTGGGCAGTATCCTAGAAATATTAGACAGATGTACCACACAAGGTTCGCAAAATGGAGAAACTATCTGGCTCCTATAGCAAGAATAAAAGTGCTCTAAAGATTCTAAAATAAATAGATAGTTCTGCTCATCTGCAGGGTTATTTTCTATTTTCTATTTCAGATGCTGTGTTGAACATAAAGCTGAGCTTTGCAAACCTATAACCAAAGTCTTAGCAAACAGCTGTTTTGTATTCATATAGTTTCTGTCCTTTTTCTTACTTAACACTTTTTACTGCGGACCTAAGCTGTCAGTAATTCTTAGTTGCTAGAAAGTAACTGTAAAAATAATACAGTGTTCAAAAGAAGTCAAGGTGTCCCCCAGACTTTTGACAGACATTGTACAGTGCCACAAAGTCCGTATGTGTGTAAATGTCCTATGCTTTCCTGCAGCTCCTGAGTCCCCACAGAGAGCCCCAGTGCAGGAGTCTGTCCCGACCAAACCTGTTCAGAGTGTGGCCCCTCAAACCCGTTCCACAGAACCATCAGAGGAGAGTCTGCTGGACCTGTGGGAGAGCGGCCCACCTCTTGCCGCTGCCCCGTCCCAAGCTGCTCACATCATGGACCTGATGGATGATGCTCCAGAGCCTCTTCAGGCCGCTTCATCCCCTAGCCTGCCCCAGCCTCTGCTCAGCTTTGACGAAACACCAGACACCACCTTCTGCCCCGGGCCAGAGGATGACCCCTCCAGCCTGGTGGATGTGGCTGGACCCCACCAGATGACCCTGAGCTACCAGCAGGCCCTGCAGCATGCCTCAGGCTCTGACAGCCAGGAGCTGGATGACAGCCAACTCCTGATGACCAACGGAGATACACTGCTCAAAGAAGGGACTCAGGTCAGGAAAAACAGGTTTAAAGCTATCAACAAATAAATATACTATTTTCAGCTAGCCTTCATTATTCAAGGACTTTATTTTGAATACACGCATACATATGAAAACATAAATGTGTGTGTGTGTGTCTGTTCCCTTAAATTGCATGCTTTGTTGATGTGTATTTGTGGAACTGATTAGGCCATTTATTTACTTTGCCACTAGGTGGCAACAAACCATATTTTGTGATGATACAGACATTATTAAAGCTGCCTTTATACTGAACAAAACACAGGCAGTTGCACCAGTTTTGTCTCAAGTTTGAATGGAGGCTTTAGGATTTGTGTTAATGTTTTTTGGACAGGCAAGTGAAGGCTACTTCAGCCAGTCACAGGAGGAGGATTTCGCACAGTCGGATGAGTGCTCCGCAAAAGTGAATCCAACACCAGTATTTTATAACAAACCGCCAGGTAAGACCCACTGAAACCTTTATGATAAAACACAATTATGATCCAGTTCCATTGGAAAATGTAGTGAAACTTTACTACTTTTATTTTTACAGAAATTGACATCACATGCTGGGACACTGACCCTGTGATGGATGAAGATGATTAAGAGTGGCAAAAAGGAGCACCCCACGACTTTGAGGGGAAGGAAAAAAAACACTTTTACAAAGGTTATTACAAGTCTTGCATCAGAAAATCTGTATGTTGTTTTAGGGATATACAAACAATCTTAGCCACTAAAAAGGATATGGGTTATTGTTAAAGATGCCATTGGGTTTAAGCGCTCTTGGTAAGGTAGGGCAAGTTGGAGTGTGCATGAGTGTATGTGTTATTATTTATTTCTTTTCTCTTTTTTGCTATGCAGACTATAGCACAGTGTGTATTTAGTGCTCACCTGTGTTGTATTGACTCCCTGTGCCTAACAGGTGTGACCAGTAGCAGATAGAGCTGTCCTCGTTTTTAGTCATGTCACAGAACCTCGAAGGACATCAGGCCTTGGTGGTTGATAGATCTAACCTGTCCAAGCCTGCAGCCAAGGTAGTACATTATATCCCCTAAGTAGTTGCTCAGGCTAGTAACAAGCACCTTGCCTATTTCAATCATGAAAGATGTGAGCTGAATTTCTGCCCACAGCGGCCTTGGCTTGGATATTTGGTTTCAGACTGTTCGCACATAGAATCAGAGTGCGTAGAAGCACGCCATATACTATATTCAAAGTGCTCGCTGTATAAGAGTGTCTACCAATTCTAATTCTGTGTCATTTAATCTTACATTATACAAAATTGAGGTGTGTCAGGATTAGTGAGACTGTGGATTCTTGGGAGCCATTATACTCAAATTAAGTCATTCTTTTCAAAAGAATAATAAGAAAGGGGACTTTTGAAACTATTTTTGTGTTGTGCCAATTGTTTTCAATATCTTGATGTTTTCACACTATTGTGTTGGTATAGAATGCCTTTAGAAATTAGAACCAGGTGGCATATGTATATTTTAACTACATATGAACTATGTAAACAACATGGTATTATGCTTTTGTTTTTGAATGGTTGCAATAGCATTAGCATCAGTTTGTCAAGTAACTTAGGCAATAACTATTTTAGAAGACACAGTTGGGGAATTTGTATAATGTACGCATATGTGCAAGTATGAGTGAGAGCGTGTGTGTGTGTGTGTGTGCTTGTGTGTATGTACATCTTGTGCTAATGTTTTATAGGAGAGTTGAATTGTACTGGGGCTATTTAGTTTCCATTTATTTTTACTTTACCTAATCCAAAGAGAGGTTACTTCCAGCTTGATTTATATCTCCACTTACTATACATTAGAAGAGTATAGGTGCTGAACCCTTAAAAGGCACTCTACTGACCGTTAGTTTGTTTTTTCATTAGAAGTATCAGTACATGGCACTGGATAGTGATCCTAAAGGAATAAAGACACGTATTGTATGATCAGGTACCATGGACAATAATTATGACACATTTACTTGAAACGCACTTATAAATGAAGCCACTGGGCAGTCGGTGAATTCTGTCAGTAAATATTTATATGAAAAACAAAAAAGCTGGAATATTTCTTTAATTTGAACCACAAGCTGCCATAGACAAACAGATTAAACTATAGCCATAGATCATATGTGTACCCTGATTCGAACTGGCTGTTTTTTATGTTAACATTCATTCATAGCTTTGACTGTAAACAGTCTTCCTTAGTACTGCATTTGCAACCCATTTTGAGTAGTATGTCAGTATCCTAGGCCTTGGTTTAATGTTTAGATATTTTTTTTCTGTTGCAAACTTTATGACTGAATTAAGCAAGCAATAATACTAAACCAATGTAGTATTGTTTTGTAAATAGCTCTTATTCTAATTTTAGTACTATCAGTTCAGTACCACATTGATTAACTTGTTTGCGATTGCGGCCTATAAGACAGATACTGGCACAGAACTGGATGGGGTTTCTTGAGACGTTTCTGAAAGGGGATTGTGAATTGTCAAGGGGAGCCGACCTGCATCTTTAACAGTAACCAAGGCCCTTTTGACATGATTTCAATGTAATCTTCACCCTCCAACCTCCTTGGTAGTGATTCTTATGCTCTTTCTCCCTCTCTCACTGCTAGGAGACTACTATTACCACTACTATTGCTACTATTACTAGTACTATACTACTACAGTTTCCCCTTTGTCCCTGAAGCAAGGCTTAGCAACTCCTGAAGTCTCTCTCTCTTTTTTATTTTTTATTTTCTATCTCTTCCCTTTTTCCGTCCGCTTCTCACTTGCTGTTTTTGAAACAAGCACAAGATCTTTTGTGACATGCTGTGCTTCTGTATGTTAATAAAAGATTTCAAAAACCCTCACGTTAGTCTACTGGTCTGAAAATGTTTTTTGGCCCTTCTTATTTGATCTTCAGTTATTATTGATACACACAGATTGAGCTGACCAGTCCAGTCAATGTGTAATCAAATCAAGAAAAAGGACTGGCACAAACTTTGGTTTATACACAAATCAAGTATACACTGCAAGCTGCATAAAAGTTGCATGGCATACATTCGCAATATGCCATTCACAGTTCATGGGAATAATTTGGTAACGCAATAACACCCATTTTCATGCAGTTTCAGTCCATCACGGATTTTTGAACCGTCTCAGAGTACAGCTGACTGTGACGTCCGGGCCTCGTGCACCATGTGGCGGTTTCCAAGTAAATCAAGACCCTTGAAAGGAATGAACCTCTGCTGCCCAGGCGACCCAAACAACCAGCATGAGGACGAGGGGCCTGGCCCACAAGGCCCACAGTCAGCTGTACTCAGAGGCAGAAGGTTTGAAAGTAGCCAATCAGAGAACTTTATTTATTTCTTTTTGCTGCTGATTGGCTTCTGCCCTGTAACGCTGCAGTCCAGAATTTCTCCTGTGGAGTGTTTTTCATTTTGTTCTTCTTAAAGCCCTGTATTTTTATTACTACAAATTAAATGAATTTATTACTGTATTTACCTGCTTATACCAAAGAAAACACCTGTGTATGAATTACAGTACAGTCGATACAGCGGTAATATTGGTATTTACGTTCTAGCACTGCAGGGGTTCAGTGTAAACTGTACAGTATGAATATGAGTTTACATTTGCATATTTTGGGGCATATTTAGGGTTTACACTATGAAAATATGCATTTTTAGACAAGGCAGTTTTTCAGTTTACTTTGCTCTTGGAACGTTACCCCTGCGAAAAGTAGGGGGTTACTGTACTTTGAACTGACACATGCTTTCATGCAACATTTTGTTTCTTTAGGGGCTACAAAGTAAAAGCTTATAACCACAAATTGGCGTCATGCAAACTACATGAGCCTCAAGCCATGGCCAGTTCTAAACTGATCTGAAAAAAATTGTGCTTGTCTGGTTTCTTACTGTCGTCTATAAAAATGGACAACATTGGAAAACAGTAGCAATAGACTAATGTGAAGCTGCATAATACGTACATAAACGTTTCCACATGGCTGACTACATAAACCCACAAACATTTATAAAGGCTCATTCCAACAAGGGTCAGTTTCTGGGGAAGAATAACATCAAAAATGACTAATGACATTTGATGGGCATTGGAATAAGGCTTTATAAATGTTTATGTAGCTGGCAAGACTGATTTATGTAGATGCCTTATAAACATTAAGGGTATTAAACCTTAAGTGAAGTGTTTCCACAGCCCTACTGTATTTATATTTTCTTTTGTCTTTCTTTCTTTATATTTCATAAATATTTATATTTCCAAAACTAAAGAAGAACATTTTGAGTGCTGCACTCATTTGGACTGATTGATTCCATTTTTGGTAAAGTGATTCACCAAACTGCTCTTTTAACATCCCATCCGCAGATGTTCCACTTGAGTCACACAGACGGTGAGAACACAGCATGTTCAGGCTGAAAATAAGTCAAGATGACAGTTATTAAACCTCAATAAAGCCTTTCTTAACAGACAGAGCAAAAAGAGGGACATCCCAGAAAGTTTATACTAAAAATGGCAAAAACGTGGTTCCACCGGAGCACTGTTAATATTCTTTTATTTGTGGCACAGTCGGTCCACACAGGAGCATGAACGTGAGAGAGCCATCAGCTGGAGGGATGAAAGGATGGAGGGATGGATGCTGTACACTTCTATTATTCTATGTAAACAGACTCGACGTGCTCTCTTTCTGTCGCTTAGCAACACGCTGGCAGAGGAACGACACTTTACACCTCTGGCTTTTGCTTCTCTCACTCTCACACTGTAGAGCAGAGAAGCAATGAAAACAGAAGAATAAGCAGATCAAACTGTTTCAAAACGAAGGCAAAAATAGAAGCAGACTTCATTCAAAAACAACCAATGGAGGAGTGGAGGAAAACTCCCACTTTTACAGTTTCCACTCCATCTTAGTCATTTGAATTATAACTTGATTTTCTCTGGGCAATCAAATATTAAGCATACACACACATCTCTGAATACATTTACACGGGAGCTCATGCATATCCTGCTAAACATAACT
The DNA here is from genome assembly GCA_037974485.1 of Hemigrammopetersius urotaenia. NCBI lineage: Eukaryota > Metazoa > Chordata > Actinopteri > Characiformes > Alestidae > Hemigrammopetersius > Hemigrammopetersius urotaenia. Next base: position 1,779,898 of record JBBPDC010000023.1, read on the forward strand.
TAAGAATTTTGAGTTTCTTTAAAGCACAGAGAGTGTCGTTCAATGACCTTGCTTGTCATGGTGTCCATCAAATGGCCAGACCTTCCAGTCTGAAAATGTTCCCTTTCCAATCATATCACATTTGCTTCAAGGTCAGTTGTTCCTGGACATGAATAACACTTGTCAGCTGAACAATCACTAAATACCTCACTTTACTTTTTAATAATTGTAATTTTCATTATGTAATTTCATATGTTTTTAGTTGCATAATAGTCTGTGCAGACGGCTGCAAAGTAAGGGACCTTCCAGCTTAAGTCTTTATGTCCCACTGCTCTAATAAAAGGTGTTCCAGCTATTGGGCCAAAGCACCAGTTTGTAAGCCTTCTGTTAGACGTGTTATGCTTAATTACCTGACTAATTTCTTTATGTCATTTAGACCAGGCCCGCAAAGTGGGGATTATTCCAATCAAACATCATTTGAATATGCCAACTGGAGGCATGAAAGCGACATTCATATGCTGAGATTTTAACCAAGACAGCCAATAGGACGAGTGAGTTAGAGAGGGTGGTAGATCAGGAGGACATAATAGGAACCGATGGCAATAAAAGACATCTCTGACTAAATGAAATCAAGGCTTTCTACAATGCACCAATCACTACACTGAAGGCATGTGGGCTGCACTACCATGGCAGATTTTGCTACCATGACTCAGAGGAGCATCATTTGAAAAGGAGACCAAACAACCCCCTTACCAAACTACAGCTACTGCTGTGACCAACAAACAGAGAGCAATATTTCAGAAATACTGTGGCTTTCGTAACAAGATCTCAAGTCACAGTAACATTATAGGAAAAGAAAACATTCTTAACATTACATGTAAGATTTTATTACAATTAATTCTGGACCATTTCTGTCAGGCTTTTCATAATGGAACATTCACACAATGAAAAGGGCAGCTGGTGTGCCGAAATAAAAACTGAAAAAGAAAGTAGTTACGAAGTTTTGATGCAACAGAACTGATATATAATTGCACAAAATCCTCAGTCACTGATGGTAGTCAGCATCAATGCAGCTTATGTCATAATCATTTTTCATAAAAGCATGCCATGTCTACAAAGAAATGCCCATGAATTTTAATTCACATTTAAGAGAGGCTCACTAATGAACTTGTGGGGGGAAAAAACCAAATGAGATGAAAAACTGTTGCTATAAAAGTTTTAAAACAGGGAAATTCATCAAGAAGGAGATACTGACATTCACTCAGGGAGAAAAAATATGTGTAAAAAAATATGACCGTCTCCCTTTGTACCCGCATTGAGTAATGAATTAAAAGCTGTGGGAGACATTGCAAGCAAATGAAGACACCAGACGTTTATCAATTGTAATTACCAGGCAGTTTCAGAACATCTTCTTGTAGAGCAGGCAATTACTCTGGAGAAAGCTTTACTTCAAAAAAATCCACATCCTTCCAGGGAGGAAAAAATATTGTGCACAATTCTGTATTTCAGGACATTTACCTTGACAAAGCAGCAAGGAGACAATTCACAGTTTATAAAGTACATTCTGTACAGTTGAGCAGCATGATGTAGCTAGTCAGGGAGCCAGACCGTGCCAGTATACGCACTCATCTCAATGCCGTATAATCAAAAAACATCATATCCAGGTTGCCTGTTTCCTACATAATAATGAAAGTTAAATGGAGGTGCTTTACTGATTGGATTACAGCAGAGGTGTCAAATTCCAGTCCTGGAGAGACTTGCAGCACTGCGGAGTGTAACTTGCTACTTAATTTTACACAGTACACATTCAGTTCATCAGCTAATTAGTAAGCCTTTGTAAGCTAATGTGTTGGCCTACAACAATTATTCTCAGCTCCTGTGTTGGGGACCCACTGCTCTGGCACCGCACACCTTATCCAGCGCACAAGGTAATCATTAAGCCCTTCAAAAGTGGAATCAGGTGTGCCAGGGCCAGTGCAAATTTTTTCAGGTCTTTATAATTTAAACATAGATTTTGTCTTTTTAATTTGAGTTTAGGTTTAGTTATATAATACTGAGGTGTTCAGAGTTTAAAAAAATAACTAAAATGTGTAGAGAAAATGAGACAGCCATCAACAGTATCCATAAGAACCACTGAACTTGAGCCTCCGCTGCTCAAGAGAAGAGGGAAACATGCGTCAAGACTCTTCTCAGTCCTGGCTCCCCAATGAACTCCCTCTTCTGGTCCGATCGGCAGAGTCCTTCACGGTCTTCAAGCGTCGCCTGAAGACCCACTTTTTCAAGGAGCACTTTGGTGACTAACTATGTCTCTTTCCTAATGCTTACTTATTTCTTATTTTTAAAAAAATAATAATTCCTTGACTTATGTTCTTCTCTAGGGCTTATATATTGTTGGGCTAGGTGTTGGCTAATTATTATTTGGACAGATGTTGTATAGATGCTCTGACTGCAGTATCTTGGTTAAATAGTTGAGATGGATTTAAGCTGTTTTCAGATAAGAAACAGTTGTGGAATTCTTAAACACTGATGTACGTCGCTCTGGATAAGAGCGTCAGCTAAATGCCGTAAATGTAATGTAAATGTAAACTTAGTGCAGGAAACAATACCTGTTGCTAACATAACACTGCATATTGCACAGAGGTGCTAATGCTAACTTCCATTATCACAGCATTGATAACCAGAGTCTTACATACTGGCCTCTATGTAGGTTTACTAGGCTACAAGTAATGCATTGAATGTATTTAAGCATGAAATTTTACAGGTTCTCCAAACCAAATAAATAAAAACCCAGTATTAGCTAATTTAATCCATAATATTTAGGGTTTTCAAACAGTTCAAGCACATACTGCAGGATTTTTTTCGATCATGTAAAGTCAAAATAAAATCTGTACGTAGCTGGTTTATTTAATATAATCAACCAGAAATGTGTTGATGTAATTTACACAACCAGTAAATACATTGACATTAAAACAACTGTAATATTTTCAAAGATTTTTCTTAGCATTGTTGCTATACAATGAAGTTCAACAGGACTAAAGCTAAGAAGGCCCAAGGTAGAAAAAGGAATGGACATCAGCTTGTCATCCATGAATTTGTGTCAAAACAGAGTTCCAATAAAATCTGTCAGGGTTCATTTCATGCTACATACAATAGCTATAAAGAGTGAGAAATCTACTCACCTATGATTAACCAGACAGTAAAAGTTTGTAGATATTGAACAGAATGGTTGTGGTTTCAGACCGTAAAGAAAGAAGTATGAGCCACTATACTGGAAAAATCTGGCACCCAGACTATGATATGGCTACAGTACAAACCATGGATATTTTGTAGGGCTGTAACGTTACATGTATTCGTACCGAACCGTCACAGTACATGGGTCACGGTACATGGGTCACGGTACATGGGTCACGGTTCGGTACATGATGTCTTTCGGAGAATACACGGTACGACGGAGAAGACGTGATTGA
>JBBPDC010000023.1:1797914-1814766 GCA_037974485.1 Hemigrammopetersius urotaenia
AAAAAAAAACACACACACACACACACACACACACACACACACACACACACACACACACACACACACACACACACAAAACCACTCACAGGCTTTGTACGAGATAGTTCAGTGCCATCAGAGCAAATCTTTTATATTTGAAGTGGGGGATATGGAACATTTTGTACCACTCAGGCTGTCCAGCCTCAAAAATAAAATGCAAATCCTGTTTACAGCTGTTCTCCTCAAAGATACTTTCTTTACTAATATGCTAATAATAGCATGTAGGCCTCATATATCACAGCAGTCCAGTTTTAAAGGGTCATTTCAATACATGCCAATGATACATGAAGTCAGTGGTGAAAGCATCAGAAAAGGAATCAGCACTAAAGCCTAGAACATCACTCGAGACAAGACGGCAAAATTATTTCTACCTAAGAGAAACTCATCGAACTTGAAGATCTCAGGACAAAAATTGCTTCCACCCTTTTCTAAATCCCACCTCTATATACCAATGGACTAGTGGTTGCTTAGTAACCTGTAAGTACGTGAGTGCGAACAAATATCACAACTTTGTCAGTTGGAGTGTTATCTGTGTAATTATTCTTGCATTGCAGATCTTGTCAGACTGAAACTTTTTACTGTGTACAGCTCATATATATATATATATACTGATCAGTCTCAGCATTAACACCAGTGACAGGTAAAATGTCCCAGTACCACCGGTTAAGTAATGGGATGTATTAAGCAGCAAGGGAACAGTCAGTTTATGTTCTAGATGCAGGAATAATCAGCAAGAGTAAGGATCTGTTTGGCTTTGACAAAGACAAAATTGTGATGGCTAGACCCATAGTTAGAACATCTCCAAAACAATAGGTCTTGTGGGGTGGTCCCAGCATGCAGTAGTCAGTAAGTACCAAAAGTCCAAGAAAGGACTACCGGTAAAGTGGTGACAGGTACATGGGTGACAAAAGCTATCTGATGCTTCTAAGGTATGAAGTGCTAGCCCATCTGGTCCCAGTAGTTTCTGTAGAATACATAGTTGAATAAGTTAATGTTAAAGGTGTGTCTGGGTTTGCTGTGTATGGGGCTGCTGAGCCACAGAGCAGTTAAAGGGATCCAATGAGTACAAGAGCATCAGAACTGAACCATGGAGCAATGGCAGAAAGTGGCCTGTTCTGATGAATCATGTTACTTTCAACATCATGTGGACAGCCTTGTGTGTGTGTTGCTTATTTGGGGAAGAGATTTGTACTAGTATGCACTTTTTAAAGAAGGCATCACCCCTTTATAGCAATGGTGTTCTCTAAAGACAGTGGTCTCTTTCTGCAGGACAATACACCTGGCCACACTGCAAATATTATTCAGGAATGGTTTGAGGAACATGACAAATGGTTCAAGGTGTTGACCTGACCTGTAAATGTTCCAGATTTCAGCCTTATTGAGCATCTTTGGGATGTGCAAAGAAAACTAGACTAATTGATTGTAAATTAAAGGACTTGAAGAATCTAATGCTAATGTCTAGGTGCAGGATTTTTGTGGAGTCCTTGCCTTGTTGGCTTAGAGCTGTCTTGGGGATAGACGACATGGTGGCATAGGTGGTTTTAATGGTACAGCTAAAGTTGTATATTTAAAACTTGTCCGTTTTACATGTTGTGTAAAAAAATCTTTGCCTTAAATGTGAATGTGGTAGCACTACTATATTTAATTTACAATGCTTATTTAATTAATAATGATTTTACATTTTCTTGATTAGGAGTATATATCATGGAGAGCCCTGAAATAAGAAAATGTAAAATGATGTAAATGTAAATGATCCCCACTTGGCTGCTGAGTATTATTTCTGGTTTAGAAAACAGTGTTGTTGAAACAAGTGGTGTAAAAATGTATGTACATTTCTTGGTTTCCATGATCTCACAAAAGCAGCGAATTTAAAACAAGCTGGTTTGCAGCTTTATTTAAATACAGAGAATGGTATCTTTTAAAACATTCAACCAATGCTCACATATACAAGCTCTATAAGCTAGGAACATTCTACTCTAGTAGATTATCTTAAAGCATTGAACACTAAACTTACTGTTAAGTTATTGATCTGAAGCACTTGATTCAAACATATAGACCCTTAGGCTTTAAGATGTTAAATTTGGTTTGGGTTTTTTTTCCCATAATCTTTCCACTGTGTTGGAAGTATGAGGCATTTCCTGCATTGTCAAGAATATGCATCTCTGACATGGTCTGGGTGAAGACTGTGACTCAAACAAATGTGACACAGTGACAGAGAAGGAAAAAGGTCTCAGCCTGTGACTGATTGCCAGTGGCTTAGAGCAGTGTGCCCCAAAGTTTGGCTGGACCAAGCCTTCCCCATTCTTGGTGAATTAATCAGCGTAAGCAGTGTCAAGTATAGCGTCAAACTACTCTCCAGCAGGGGTCTGAATCTTAGAATGATTCAGCCGTGTTGCAGTCCTTAAACAAATGTTTCTATTCCCCATTTTCTAAATGCCAAATGTCACTCCCCATTTGAATGGGGGGGGGGGGGGGGGGGGGTGCGTGTGGGAGACGACGACTAAGTAGACATAAAAACACAAAGCTTGAAAAATAGCAAAGAGAGAATTTGGTTTCGTTTTTTACTTTATATTATAATCAATTCATATATTCCAAACATGGCTGTACTTAGAATTTAAAGGCCAACTGACTAATTTAAAATGATCCTTTCAAACGGATTATTGATTTACATTCAAAAATTTGAAGTTAAAATTTAATGATAAAAGGATATAAAAACATTTTTTCATAGCAATGTCCACTGAAGTACATTTAGCTTTAGTGACTTTTTATTATTACCCCTAAAGTACACTGTGGTGTCAGACCCTTCTCTCGTGTTCATTTCGGGTGTTGATGTATCAGGGGGGGTGTTTTTGCCCCATAGCCACAGACAGGTCTCATGACAGGACAAGTAGCACATTACAGTTTCATGACCTTGTAATGCAGATACAATCAGTGCCTAGTGTCATACACTCCAGACAGTAAGAGCTATTGTTTCTTGGTGAGTAAATGCCAAACTCACATCCCTTCAGAGGGTGTGTGTGTGTGTGTGTGTGTGTGTGTGTATGCGAGAACTTTGCATCACTCTTGAGTTCTTGGTAATGCGTCACGGGCAGCGTATGTGCTGTCCTCCATCGTCCCTGAGCTGCACTATTTTCAGATAAGCCAATGTTTGGACGTTTCAGCTCAACCTCATCTACATTTCAACAAAACTGTTCCTGTGAGTCAAGTGACTAAAGCCTGCAATTGAGCGGCCGTTATCTGAAATCACCAACTGGCGTTTAATTCTCTTGTTAAAATGAGATTGCTTATCAGCCTCTTCCTTGGTGGCTCTGCTGCCTGTAAAAATTTGCCACTGCCAAATCCAGAATTGTTTGAGGACAAGTCATAATTTGTCTCTCATGTTTTTGACTGGAACACTAGGCAGAAAGCACATCTGCCTCACTGCCACTAGCATTGTGCCTGATATGAATAGCATGTGTTAAAAGAATGAAGAGACTGATGCTTTAGACCCTTGGAAAGGACAAGGGACTACAGAGAGAATACGTTTTTGACCCTGCTACTTCTAATTCAATAATACAGCATAAGCTGATAATTTCAGGCAAGTCAAACTCTGAATCCTCTAAAACACAAACCTTTCAATGCTCTTTTTATATTGCCTATGCAAAAAGTGGCCTGTCCAGTATGTTACCCTCAGCCAAATCATGCACTTCTGTGAAAATAAATTGCCATGTTTAAGTTTAGTTCCTATAAAGAAATGTTCATTCATTTTTCAGTTTCATTCTCTTGGGACAATTAAGTTCCCCAAGATACAAACAACATAAATGTACCCACAAAAAAGTACATATTTTATATATTTTTTAAATTAATTACATATATTTTAAATTAATTTTCACTACATTCACTTTGCCAGAGAAAGGACATTTCTGTGTCCTTTCATAGCTAAATCTAATATAAAAAGCCCAGAGACAAGACAAGGTGCATGGAGTGAATGCAGTTTTAAAAAACTTAAAAATAAATAAACAGAACTGTAACAGAATATGGAACAATAGCGTTTCCCAGCTAAAGGTACTGAAGATGTGCAGTTACACTGACAACATTTGTACCCTGAATGTTTGTACATTTTTGTACAGTGTACAAAAATCAATAAAACATGTCAATTGACAGGCAGTGTTCATACTTTTGCACATGCCTGTAGGCCACATTTAAAAAAGGCTCTTTTTATGTGTCTCTTTTGCTTAGAATTAAGGCCATGATATCATTAAGACAAAACATAATGTAAAAAAACCCCTGAATGCCTTTACAGCAGTGTGTGATTCTGAATGCTCAGGATGAAGATGAACTATTTAATTAATTTCACTTCAGTCCAAATCAAACACACAGGACCTGCTTAGGCCCCTTTCCCCTAAACAAGACTCATTAGAATGAATCCAATCAGGATCTTAATGGCTTCAACTTTAATAACATAAACTGAGCAGGGGGAGCTTTCTAACTCTGTCACCTTGCGATCAATAAAACACAAATGACAGCTCCACCACCCTTGGTGGGTTGCCTTTCTTTTACTTAAACTCTCTTGATAAACAATGCTTTTTCTCTTTGGGCCTTTGCAAACTCTTAAGACAGATGCAGCGTGTGATGGACATGCTCTCGTTCCCCTCTCCATGTTAAAAAGATCCAAGAAGAGTCTATTTGCAGCATTATTTATTTCTTTTTAGGCCCTCTTAAAGAAGAGCGTTGCCGGGCAACAGAAGGGAGGACTGGCACACAGAGCGAGATAGTGAGACAGCAAGGATGGTCTGTGGCTGATGGACGCTGGCGCCAAAAAGACGCGTCGTAATTCGGACTGTGGAAGGTGGTCAAAATGACCCCATGGTACCCTGACCGTTAGACCCCATCCAGCAGACGCTGATGTGTTTGAGCCACTGTACAGGTATTAAAGGAGTTTGGCAGAAATTCAGATTTACGGTTTTGATTAGCAGCCTTTCCAAATTTGGTGTCCAAACTTTGCTTCTTTAGCACTTAAAAGCAGTACTCGAGCTGAGAGGGTATGAGGAGGGATGGCACCCCCCCTATGCACAATTCCCCCGAAATGTTTTTTTCTCAAAAACTGACGTCAGTAAGCGGCATAGCTGGAAACAGTGGTGTTGTGATTTTAACATCATGGCCAAGTGGAATGGACAGCTCCATCTGAGGAACTTCAGATTTAAAAGGGCTAAAAGTCAAGAGTCAGAAATATCAGTCATGTTTTGGCTTGCACAACAATAAAAAGAGTACACGGCTGGTCTCCCACTATTTGCACTGTCATCAGCTCAAAATATGTGCGATAAACAATAAAATCCAGCATCCCCCGATGTTTTTACAACTCAACTACCGCTTAAAAGGTCGCTGTTGCTATCACAAAATGGAAGTTTATATGCACAAGTTAACACTGTGCAAACTGTTTACCTGTGCAGCAAGTGTTCTCCAGCAAAATCATCTCATACACCGCTCGCCCTCTCCTAATTTCAGTGGTAAATTGTGCCGCAACTGAATACACTGTTTTTCTTCATTTTAATTTCATTCTAAATATTGAAAGAAAGCTGAATTGTTTTCAGCCTTTTTTTTTGTTGAATATATTGTGAGTGTATCAAACTGTGAGCCCTGAATCATCTATCGAACCTAATCATTAGACCCCTACCATTTACACTATGGTAATTAGTGCACATAAGCTTTCCTCACGTGTTTAACTACTTTGGATGTCTTGTATGATCATTTAAAATAAAAAAAATGTGCATTTTTTGTTTTGTCTCCCACAAATCAGAGCTGCGTAAGGGTGTTCTGTATTTAGAGCGGTCATACCATGCAATCAGATATTTGTTTTTTCCTCAACATACCAGTCAGACTGAATCACCCCTAGAGGTATTGACTCACTATTTCTTACATTTCTCTTAACCTCCAGCAACTCTCAGCCAACTCAAAGAACAACGGCTCACAAACAGAAAAGCACTAAAACAGCAGGTATCTCAAAGAAAAGGTCTGAAATTAGATCTGGCGAGAGGCCGACTTGCAAGTTCTTCTGAGAAATTTTCCCAAAAGAGTTAGTGAGCTGAAGAGGCATGCGGGACTAACCAAACCAAAAATGTATTGAAAATAGAAGTAGAAAATAAAATAAAACAAACAGCCAATCAAAAGAAGGGGTGTTCTGTATTTAAAGTTGATGTTTTACAGAGGGCCCACGCAAGTGGCCATGAACATTGGCTTGACAGGCACGTATAAAGGACAGGTTAGAGAACAGGAGGAGGAGGGCAAGAGAGAGGGAGAGATTGTGTGGAGGGGGGTACTGACATCAGAAAGCCCATTTACTCAGCATGATCACCTTCGTCATCATCCCTATTTCCGTCTTTTAGCACTCATTGAACAAGGATTCACTTGAACAGGGATTCATTCCCATTTCGTAATATTATCAACTTAATTGTCTCTTTTTTTTTGTTAACTGCGCAAACAATGCATGGATAAGGCGGGCTGTGATACTTGACAACGGCATGGGGGGAAAGCACTGGAGCTTTAAATCGGATATTGGTTGTCAGCAAGGCCAAAACAATTCAAAGTACTGCAGAACAGAATATGAGTTATACAGTATAATTTGGTTCATCTCTCTTTGGTAAAATATAAACTAACAATCAAATATAAATGAGACATATGGTTAAGCCAGTAAGAAATTGATAACACTGATACAAATCAATGATTTCCATCACAAACTTTATGTCCCTGATAAAACCTCCTGTCTTTACATAAATGTTTGTAAAACTGTATGAAATATAGTGATGAATTATCTGCCATTCAGATGGGGCAGTGAATTAGGTTTATGATGTAGTCGAGGGCTCCATGTCCAGCAACTATTTCTCCTCCACTTTGTGGAGGCAGTGAAATGGCAACAGATTTCATATCATGTCACTTCTTTATTGTGCCTTTAGGTCTCCAATCCAGGAAATTAACACTGTTCAGCCTGAAGCTGTGCTGAATTAAGGTCACACATTAAGGACACGTCACCATAGGCAGTATATTGTATTCAGGACTACTCAAATGAGCACTATAATGTCATTTAAAGTACTGATTTAAGGAGTAGTCTTTATTTTCAGCACTTTTTTCCATTGGTTGCACTCAGCTCCCCCAACTCCCAATGAGGTAAAAATGAAATAGGTAGAAGAGAAGTGAAATGATGACCAGTAACCACATGTCCAACCTTTCAAAAGCAAAAAACAAACTAACAAAAAAAAAAACCCCAAAAAGCAAAAAAACAGACAAAAAAAAATCTACCCAAAGCTCCCTCAGCAGTAGCATGGTAACATTTTTACTTATACAGGGGCGTAACATAATGGCATCAACTAGTGGTTATGATGAACAATATGGGCACATGCAGTGCAAACATAAGCACGCACACATTTGCTTACACACTCACACTCACACACACCAACCCTCACTCATACACACATATACATACAGCATTTAGGTAACTGTACATTCAGAGAACACTTAATATGTACACAACAAAAACAATCAGTGCATTGCGCAAGAGGAAAAATAAAATAATAATATACAACTGTGACAGAAATTAGCAAATACCCTCCTTCACAGTGTTAAAGCCTGGCTCAGGGACAGATGAACAAGATTCAAATGAAGTTCAGTCTTGCTCTAGTTTCTGTGGCGTCGTTTGCTTTTTACACATGTATGCGGTAGATAGGTTTAAAAAATCCCATTATTGCTAAATAAAAATGAAAACAAAACTCTGAATACATTTTACAATTGTACAGTACGGTAGAGACTGGAATGTACTTGAGTGTATTGGAGAAGAGCGGCAACGATAGGCTGCAGGACAAGGAGAGATGAAGCTGATTGACAGGAAGTCGCCTCCGTTGAGGTAAAGGCCTGTTCCTCCTAGGGGGCTTCCTTCAAAGCGTTCTCAGAATTTGATGGATAGGTAGGCTGAAGAGTAATCGAGAGTTTCAAGTCAGGCCTCCTGGGACTCAAAGACATCTCTCTTGCGTCTAGGAACATGATAACTTGTCCAAAAACTTGAGGGGAAGAAACAAAAAACAAACAACAAAAAAAAATCTAACCAAAAAACTAACAAAAACAAAAAAGGGCCCACAAAAGTCTTCAATCAAATATGAACATCCAAAGGACACAGATGAGGTAAAACAACAGCGAAGGAAGAGGGCGTATGTGCAAAGAGCAAAGCCAACTCAAATGGCAACACCAAGTTTGTCATGATTTCCGTATAAAAAGGCTAAATTACACTTACAGGAGTACCTTAAAACATCAAAGGCACCTTCCATGGAGATGGAGGACAAAATTAAAGTGGTTTGGTCTTAAGTGCATCAAGTAGTCAAATCAGAGTTAAAGCCTAGAGACTAGCCACTTAACCTGACTGTAGGCAATGCATGTAAAAGGGTATCTTTATCTGTTTTTTTTGTGGTTTTAATTCTTTCACCCAAACGTGGAAAAGCAGCAACAAACCTTTCAACCTTATGCATGATAAATCTAATCATAGCCACAAGATCTCATCTATAATGCATTAGGATGATAATGAACAGGTTGCCATGTACGTAGTCGTCAGTGGTGGTGACATAGACAGGTTTAAGAAAAACCGAGTCTTACAAATGATGAGTGATAAATGCATTATATATGCAAAATGGGTTATACATAGATTCATCATGCACATATAGGCCACTTTGAATGCTAAATCTGCATTTTTTTCCTTTCTTCATATATCCATAGAAAAATTTGCCGGAAGACACACTAGGGGCTTTACAGATGAGTGTCGTATATTTACAACATGCAGCTGTTAACATAATATAATATGAACTTTGAATCTTTAAATAACGCCTATTTGGTTTACTAGGTGTCTCTAGCCTAAAACAACCCTACACACACATTTGAGGCCAAAACTGTATGCCAAGAAGAAAAAGAAATTCCATCCGTGTCCTTCCATCACATAACGTCTCTGCAATTTGAAACGCTCAAGACACATGCGTTCATCAATGTTTTTTGTACAAATGGTGTCATTTGATTGTCAAGATTATCAAGAAAAATAAAATCAAAAATATAAATATAAAAATATTTGTGAACATACCTAATCCTTCTTTCGCCCTTGTTTAAAACAAAACATCTGAGCACGCACTGTACATTTATGAGAATCAGTTAAGAAAATAAAAACAAAAACACATAAGAAAAAAGAAGAAGAAAAAGAAATCGAAGAGCCGCAAGGAGACTATGACACAGGCTGATAACATGGAGAGGGCTGTTTGGGTCAGTCAGGCTTTGAGTCTTGAACAGTGTTGACTTACCTGCCACTGCAGTATTTTGCAAATGATGGACGGTAACTGTGACCCTTTTTGCTGTCTTTTAGATTAGTCGACTTTAAATAACACATAGACTGCATGGCTATATAGTGAAAATATACATTCCAATGTTTATATAGAGCTATTTTAAAAATACAAATGTGCAAAAGTTGTAAACAAATGAGATCCTCAGTTGGATGGGGAGGAGCCTGGCTTGGCCACAGCCCCTCACAGCCGCGTGGGCTCCTCATCACTGTCACTGCAGTTTCCACAGCAGTCCTGAGGAGAAGCAGAGAGATGCTTAAATGAATGAATATTCGAGTAAATTATGTCAATTACTTACTAAAAATACAAAGAGACAGTATAATTTGTTAAAAATAGTGTTCACATTATAAGTGTTGCCCACTGAAATCATGGCAAACAATAAAACATTTAAAACATTTACTTTTAAGAATCATGTAGTTAGTAGGGGTGGTAAGATACCACTTTTCATGTCTGAGACTGACCAATACTTTCTTCAACAACTAAGCTGACTCTCTATTTCCTAAATTACGAATTTCTACACACAAATAGAGCCCAATTTGGTTGCAGAAGCCTGCATTTTAATACCTACATAGGGCATTACATAAGGTGTAAGGGCAATTTCTCATTATGGCATGTTGCTTATTTCCAATACAGTGGTTTTGGCTGTCATCAAAACAATACAAAAACTGAGTATCAAATCAATACAGCCCTAGTGTATACACATTTTATCAGCATGTTAGCCACCAGTGAACTTTTTTTCTGATTTTTGAAGGGGCAATAAGCCCCCTTGACATGTCATGATACAGTTTTATGCATGATACAGACAGGACTTGTGTTAGAACAAAACAGCCACAGAAAATGTCACTGCCCATTATTATGTCCTGTTCACAATACTAGAAGATGATGACCATCTTCTAGTATTGTGTAATGTGCCAGGTGTAGTGTTATTATTTGCAATTTGTGGAACTTTAACTTTAATGTTGCCTCTGACAACTTCGAAATGAACATATTTGCATATTCTATCCTGATCTTGACACTCTGCCTTTTTAGTCACAACTTTAAGCCAAGAAAAGAAGACGTAAAGTAACAGATTCTGACATTCCTGCATCATTTTACACATATGACTGTCAAGGAAGTAAGCCCAAACTCATTTAGACAGGCATTTAATGTATGCATTCCTCACCAGCTTATAGTAATGCACTGTGAAAGACTTATATCTAAATAGCTACATTAGCTACATTAATAAAACATGCAATTTTACAACTGCAGCACAAATGGCATAAAATTGTCACAATACATCTGCTGTGCTTAAAACTGCACTTATTCTGCCCTTTCCCATAACTTTTAACTCTGAAGTAACACAGCTGTCATTTCACTGCTTTTGTCCTTTAGTACCAACAGCAAAGACTTATACATATAGACAAAAAGAACATCACAGAAGAAAAACAAGTAAATAACACAAAAAATAAAAGCTTAAAATATAATCTATTCTGAATTCATTTTAAATGGCTATTGTTAAGATGGTTCCATCACAAAAGTGCCTGGGAATTTGAATCACTTCCATTATTGTACAAGCTGACTTTATAAGAATTCAATTAATGGTATTGACATGTGTGTTAACAACATGGAAATCTAATGTCTGAGCATTTAATATGGATATTGGTTCACCTTCATCACACTGTTGTTGTTGTTGTTATTATTATTGAATATCACAATACTTCTGATGTTTTATTGCCTGATTTTCATGCTATGAAAATTTCCTTTTGTCACAGAGATTATAAAGTGTAGCATGAACAATACAAACCTGTCTCCCAAAGAGTCTCTGCAGCAGACCCTGTTTGGGTGGGGGAGAGGGCTGGCCTCTCCAGTCCAGGTCCGGGGGTAGAGTGCCATCCAGGTTCAGTACGTTAAGCTCCTTAAAACACTCTGACTCAATCATCTGAGAGGGGTCAGACACAGGACAAAACTTTTGGTACACATATTATAATACAATATGATTAAGGTCTTCCTTTTCATATCTTAGGAACCAAACAGTGGAAAGTCATCATTAAAGGGTATAGAGGGCAATAGCTAAGACTTCTTTCTGACACGATAAAAATTTTCAACCTTATTGCATGTACTTTTCTCAAATACAAAATAATAACCCAGTGACTGGCTGTGCCAACAGAGATTTAAAAAAAACTTTTAACAATTGAACAAAGTTGACTTCTTGATGAAAATGGGCTTTTACTCTTATTTTATAACCCAGTATTATCTTTACAGCTTCTCCTAACATCTGTCCTACTACTCCAAACAAACAAAAAGTACTATGTGTGTGAGCCCATCCTAGTGGGATTTTTGGCTGGAAAATCCATAAGGCCTCTCTTTGTATTTGTACACACTCTGTGTATTTAGATGGAGATGAGGTGAAATTAGGTGCAAACTGCTAGGCATTAGAGCTTATTACTTTGTTTTAGAACTTGTTCCGCGATAAACACTTGGGCATTTCTTAAGTTACGACTGAAATACTCTAATTTAGAGTTAAAAAAGAGTCTGTTTTCTGGAAACAGATAAAGTTTTATCCGGGGGCATGATGAGCGGATAAAGGGACACGTGCCTCTCCCCAACAAGGCTAAAAAAAGTAAAACTTCACAGTATAAATCTATTAAACAATGAAATGAAGTAGAAAACATCATAAATCGTATGATAATAAAAGATCTAATTTTAAAAAGGGCTTGATGAGTAATGTTTGTTTATTTGAACTTGATATGTGACTCTTTAGTTGAAAGGCTTCTAACTTTACTAACTTAGAGCTAAAGGCAATTAATTTAGCCAAGTCTTCACTCTTACACTCTCCACTGATGGTCATAAAGCACTGTTATATAACCTTTAAATTAAAGAAAATTGTGCAATTCCAGATATTTTTTTATTTAAATGTACTTATTGTCTATAGTGTCTGCACAGTCAAAGGGAGCGGTTCAGGATACACTTCACTGCGTGTTGTACCTGTACGACTATGCATGTGACAAATAAAGAATCATGAATCGTGATCATAATTTCCCATTTATTCATGGGGATGTGCCACAATATCAGCAACAGCTGTCATTATGTCAACATTGAGGTTTGTGGTGGAAGATCATTTAAATAAAAAAAATAAATTGTGTGGAGAAAAAAAGTCTTATTCGCTCCACTCTGCAAAACAGATGGAAGGAGATCGAATTTTTTATGAATTATATTTTTTCATCACTAAATCTCCTCAACCTGTCTCAATTTGGACCTTCAGTAAGGCATTAATGTCCACCTAAACAAGAAAAACTACAAAGCTAGATTTTATCAGACGTCTTCTTAAGTCAAGTAATTATGTAGACTATAAATTACATTAGATAACACATAACTGACTTTCTCAGCAAAAGTGAAATTAGGTTAATCATGTTGATGATCAGAGACTGACATCAGTATGACTGTTTATTTCTGTTCACTCTGATGTTTACCTTTGTCACCTTATTGTATAGTTTGTGAGATGTATTTAAAATAAAAAAATTTTAAAATTCTGTCTGATTTAGCCTTGTTGATTTGCATTAGTTAATGATGGATTTTGAATCTTAAAGTCCTGTGTGTACACACCACACCACAGCACACAGTGTAAGCAGTATGAAATTCTGTTCTACACATTCTGTTCTGCAGCCAGGAACAAGGGGTGACCAGGGAGCAATGTGTGGGGATGGTACCTTGCTCAAGGGAACCTCAGTGGTGTGTCTGTAGCAGTGCTGGGATTTGAACCTACAACCTTCTGATCTCCCTAACCACCAGGACACCAGCTGCCCCACACTTAAAATAAGTCCCACAGTCTTAGTATAGAGTATATTTACATGTGACTGTATTAACAGTAAAATAGGATGATGTAGAGTAATATATATGTCATTAAATACTACAAGAATAAACTAAAACAATTACATTACATACACCTGGTACATTTATTATTGTCTTAATTATTTTGGGGCTATGGAGAGAAAAGGAAAAAGAAAAAGTAATTTATTCCTTTCTCATCATGAATGAACAGTTGTGCTCTTTGGCCTTGTTTAAAGAATTTCCATTTGAAACTGTATAGCAAGTAATGAGTGGATTGCAGTACAGACCTCATTTTGCCAAGGGATGGGCACGCTGCCTGTCGACACTTTGCTGTAGAAGGAGTCGTCTTTGGGCTCCAGCTCCACCCCTTTCACAGTGGAGAACTGCTCGATGTCCAGAACATCCTTACAGTAAATGGCTTGAGGCTGCCAACAGAAATGCACACAAACATTATGCAGACTGCTACACAGTTACACAGCACAACTGTTGCACAGTATATTACTTATATAAAATACTTATTTGGCCCAAATTTGTGTTTAACCCATTCTAACAAGTTTGAAGAGCTAGGGAGGTAATGGTGGCTTGTAAAAGGAATAGTGTAACGTGAAACTAAGTGACTCTGCTATGCAGAAGAGACTTACATCAGGAATGAAAGGGGCTTCCAGCATGCCTGCCTCCAACCGCTTAAAGTTGATGGAACGTAAGATGGCGTGAGCCTTCACCTCTGAGGCTCCTCCCTGACAGCCAAGTCTCTCATTGGGGTCTTTGGCCAGCAGCTGTGAGGTCAAAGATCAAATTGTACACAAACATTCCTCAAAGGACACACAAAACACTGTTCATTCTGATTAATCCCAGTACAAATTAGCATGAATAGTGGTGTGCATCGCAGGGCCCACTCTCTGCTCGAGATGTATTTCTAGAAACTACAGTCTCTCTCAGTCATGATTTAAATAAAAGTACCCCTAGCTAGCTGATTAGCTGCCAGTCCTGATATTTTGGGTCACAATAATCAGCAGTGAGCCAGCATGAGGTCCCGACAATCACACACTAAACATGCTTTGAGTGCTTTATGATTTCTTTCCTAAAATGAGGAATAGGGAGATCAGGAAAGCACAAGGTGTTCTTACATTTTTTTCAGAGTGATTCTGAAACTTTTGGCTAAAAGGAATCTGGCATTGTGAGTACAACAGGCATGAAGTGCTTAATGGGGGCATGAAAGTGCGCAATGTAGTGGAGATGCTGACCATTTTACAGAGAGACTTGGCATCTTCTGAGAACTTGCTGGAATACTCCTCCTCCACATCTTTGACGAGCCGTTCCACCTCCTCTCTCTTGATTTTCTTCTTGCGCTGCTGGAAAGGAGACTGGCCCTCAATCATCTCATATAGAAGACAGCCTAGTGCCCACCAGTCAGGACTGAAGGTGTACCGTTCATTCTTCACCACCTCTGGGGCTACAGCAGGAACACATATACACCAAAAATTCTGAATTAGAATCAGAACTTTTTATTGATCCTGAAGGAAATTGACTGCAAAGACGCATAGAGACATAAAAAATATACCATATAAAGTCTAATTAAAATCTAAAAGAATTGGTACAAAAAATATCATTATGAAAATATAGCCACACAAATGGCAGTTTGGAGTACAATATTGCACTTGAGTAAGTGGCACTGCACAGTAATATTAAGTAATAAAAAATAATATTGACATAAATAGTTAATTATGATGTAATTGATTATTAATCTTTCATCCCACACTTTTTAAGATGCTGTAAAATATCAATCTCACACCAGCCCTAACACAACATGTTAGTCAAGATACAATATAATGTACAGCTTGATCAACTGTAATGTCATATTGTTACATCCCTAGGAATTATGTGATGATCAATATTTTGTAACACAAATCAAAACCGTTATATTTTACAATCTTTAAAGATCCCAAAGAACTTCAAAAAGAGGTGAAGATGCGTGTGCAGGCAGGTTGGAATGGGTGGAGAAAAGTGTCAGGTGTGATATGTGATAGAAAGATTTCAGCAAGAAATGTTGAGAAAGAAAATAATAGATTACCCACAAACTGAATATGGACAAGATTTACTACAGTGGCTGAAAAATCCACTGGAAAAGGCACAAATGAGATTTCACCTCTTGTTCGTTCTTTCCCCACTTGCTCTGTTTGTGTGCAGCCTCACACACTTGGCAGAGATCCCCCACTCAACCCCCCCTCCCACCCCCCGCAAAATCATAGCGACTCGTGAGATAATTAAAAACAACTAAAAACACATCTATATTTCTACAGTCAGTGGGGGACTAGGACATTGTTCTTCTCACAGTTTCAGTCTGGTAGAGAAGTGTATCTTTCTCAATGCCACAAGCTCCACTGTGAACCTGTCTGCTGCATAGAGCCGATTGGAGGACCGGCAATTTTTTAAATTAGATTTTTCTGTTTTATTTTTCAAGACTTGGTGAATTGCTGGGGTTTTTTTTTAAATATTGGCAATAGTGAGAAGTGTTATTGGTTTGCGTGCCTCATTGACCCTAAGATCTACACCAGCGGAAGCGCAGCCTTCAGGTCAGACACCCAGGTTGGACTGGTCTTAGGGTAGAGGCCTGACAAAGTGTAATCTAAATACATGACAAAAACAGTTATCCAGAGCAACCCCAGCCCACCACCACCCCCCCTTCCCAGCTCCGTCGCCACCACGTGCTCCCTTCACATTTCTGTCTGCCCCCTTACATATGCCTGTCTAGAACTGGCCCTGATGTGAAGTAATGTAGAAAATTGATGAAATGCATTATGATACATTGAGATCACGATACATCACGATTTCTACATTATTTCACATCAGGGCCAGTTGAATCGATTCGCTGGCATGATAATTGTAATTGAATCGTGAGACCAGTGAAGGTTCACACCTCTAGTAGTAACACCTGCAATGTTGAAATATTGTTTTGAGACAGTGTCAATGAGGAAAAGACAGGAGGCAGAGGTTGCAGAGCTCAAGATGTTGAGGTTCTCATTGGGAGTGAATAAGATGGATAGGATCAGGAATGAGGATATCAGAAGGAAAGCTCGTGTGAGATGCTTTGGAGATAAGGTCAGAGAGGCCAGACTGAGATGGTGTCCAGAAGAGAGACAATGGTTACAGAGGTAGAAGGATGCTGAAGTTGGAGCGACCAGGCAGGAGGCTGAGAGGAAGACCAAAGAGGAGATTAATGGATGCAGTGAAAGAGGACATGAAGTTATTTGGTGTGAGGGCAGAGGATGCAGTAGACAGGACAAAATGGAGACAGATGACTTGTCGTGGCAACCCCTGAAGGGAAATGCCGAAAGAAAAAGAAGAAGAAACTACATGCTAGGCTTCATAAGTAAACAAGTGCAGTTCCAAGAGTTCCATAAAAATTATACTATTACAATATACTCAAACAGCCTTTCTTACCCATATAGCCCACAGTGCCCACACGCCCTTTGATTGTCTGGCCCTCTGGTACATGCACGGCCAGGCCTAAGTCTGATATCCGGATGTGACCTAAAGAGAAACAGACAAACACTGTGGCTTGATTGCTTGCTTGATCATCTGTGTCCACTGACACTCACTGACTGTCATTTTCGAACAGTGCATTCATAAATATTTGTGAATGTGGTAGTTCATTTTGTTGGTGA
>JBBPDC010000023.1:1843931-1871816 GCA_037974485.1 Hemigrammopetersius urotaenia
CTGGTGTTCAAGATCTATTCAGGCTGCAGGCCCAGGCTACTTCTAAAGTGGTGGGCTTCACCACTGCTTTCTTTCTGGCTAGTCAGGCTTAAGCTAAGGAATGTTAACACTGGCTACCACAAGCAGGTATTGAATTTCAAAATAAACATTGCCCCTGGTAACCAGTCACTAAACAGAGCCCTTGTCCTCAGCTGAGTATGTTAGCCTTATTAACATAAAACCATATGAACAAAATGCTAGCACTTCCAAAACTGAAAAGAAGCCACTTCCTGTAGGTAAGAAAGGCTGAGAACAGGACAAATCTAGTGAAAATGTTTTACAGCATAACCATACAATATAAGCATGTGTATTTGTTCATCAGCTCTGCATTTGCAAAGTCCCACCCTAAAGATCACAAATATCAGTAAGTGGAGGTATGTATTAAACAAAATCTATCAAGCTATTAATTGTGATCCTAAATTAAATAACCCCCAGGTGTGAATCTGCTCAAAGCGACCATCCTGGAAGTAACTTCAGGAAAATAATCGCATCCCTGGCATGAGAATGTCCTGCTGGCATGACGTCCAACTCAGGGTAATGTTACTAGGGCAGCTCCGGCTCACCCGCTTAGAATGACTGGTCCAGGTGTGAAGCATGGTGGCCTTGTTATTAGGAAAGGAACTTGTCAACATAGTATGTGACAAAAGGTCATGGAGAACTCCAGCTCGATGGCCTTCAGCTTCGTCAAACCTTTTTACTCTTTTGTTCCATTCGCTGGCTCAGTTAGGGACTGTATAAGGGATTCAGAGAAGGTTGACTGTCAATGAATGGATGGAGAAAAGTACAGATTACCAGCCATTTATAAATGGTATGGGAGGACCCTGTGACTTTGATCCAATAAGAATATCCACCACAGCTGCTCAATAGACCAAAGTATTAGGCTCCACAGCAAGTAAATTTCAGAATGGGGCTCCTGCAGGAGTCCAGGTCACGTCCCTTATCTGCATTAGCACAAGCACGTGGGACTCGTACCAATGATGCCTAGGTAAATAATGAAGAGTTCAAAACCAAACATCTGTTAGATAAAGTCAACTTTGTGCTGGACGCCGGCAGGCAGCCAATACTAATGCGCCGATATTTGCAATGCAAAAAAAATGGCTGGCAGCAAAGATACTCTAATGGCATCAGCACTGTACCAAAACTGTGCTTTTATCACTGTGGGAAGTGCACACAATGCAAATGGCATATGGATGATATTGTTTATGCAGTCAAGAAATTGGATTGAAAAAGAATATGGCTCTGGCTATCAGCAAACACTGTAGGCCTGGTACAGTGGCACAGGATGGCAGAGTACTGGCATAATATTATATTATATTATACTAAACCTAGTGATGTATGTCTCAGATGGGTAAGGAACAGCTGTAAGGAACCTGTAGCCAAAACATTGCTCATTTTAGTTTATTTTCTACAATGGAAAGAAATTGTATAGATGTCAGCAACATTTAGCTTCTGAAATATTTTAGTAGTTAAACATTGCTGACCATTTTCTATACATACATTTTTTTTCCATTATAGAAAACAAATCAAATTAGTTAATACATGTTAATTTGGCTACAAGTTGCCTAAGTACAGTCAGAGAGGAGCAGAGCTGAATGCTCCAACCTCTCTGAAACACATTATTGCAACAAATAGGGGTTAAGAAAGAGGATGTGATGAAAGCAGATGAAGGCGGCCACACACACACACAAATATGTTCTAAAAAAGCAGGAAAGATCATTATTTTGTGCCTGTGCTTGCAGAGCTAGACAATATGACAGCTTTGAGCTATCATGAGGGTCTGTCACCTTAAACCAGATCACAATGATCATGGAAAATGTACAATTTACAAAAATTAAGGCAAATAACTATTAACTAAGCATCTGGAGAACTGCAATGACTAAACACAGCGCGTAATGACATGCCTAGGTCTATGTAAATCATACATGACAAGTGTCTTCTCAGGAGACTTTGGGTTTATTTGACATTATCCTCTTCAGGCCAGTAACATAAACGAGCCAGCACCTCGGCTCCTGCTACCATTGATCTATATACTGCAAAAAATGGCAAGCAAAATACTGTCATTCGCTTTGGTTATGGAGAAAATGTGAATACTGTTCACGGAGAGGTATCCACAACATTGGGGGGGCTAATACATACAGACGCATCTCTTGACTACTGCTGCCTCTGGACCTCCCCTCACCCCCACCAACACTCACAATCATAACACCACCTTATCTCAGTGCTAACATCTGCTCTCGTTGCTGGCGACGACGGGCTAAAAAAAATCACTAAATCACCGTCCAGATACTCTGATACTCCTCTCTTAACGTGCTGTGTTTTCTATTCTGAGTGACAGGTCTATCCTCCACCAGCCTGGCCATGTTCAAGGTTAGAAAATCTGCAAGCTGTGTTCGAGGTTTTGATTCTCTCCGTGCGTAAAAAATGCTACAAATAAGAATTTATTTCTTTATTGTCTCAGTTTTTTTTCTCGTATGCTTCCTCGGGGAATCCCCCTCCCCTCCTCTCCTCCTCCTCCTCCTCCTCCTCCTCCTCCTCCTCCTCCTCCTACTACTACTCCTATTTCTCATCCTCGTCCACCTCCTTCTCCCGAGGCTCGAGATAAGACGAGCCCGGTCAGGAGGCGCCCCAGGCCGCTAGTGAGAGAAGAGCGAAGCGCAGTGATCGTACAGGCCCTCGGCTTACCTTCCCTCGCCTTCAGGAGAACGGTGTTGGCCACGATATTCTCGAGCTCCATGTTTTCCTGGGCTGCAGGCCCAAACCTCGTCGCCCGGGCTGGCAGCGAGTGTGTCCTCCCCCACTCCCCCCCACGGCGGAGCAGGCGAACCCTGAATGACACTCTCACTCACTCACTCACTCACTCTCTCTCTCTCTCACTCACACACCACACAGACACACACACACTTTTTCTCCTCTCCCTCTCTCTTTTTCTCTCTCTCTCCGCCCAGAAGAGGGAAAAAGAGCCCCGTCGGTTCCTGCCGACTCCTTTTAGTACCGAACCCCACCTACACGTGAACACGACACGCGGGGCAACATGTTGTCTCTGTCCTGTCATCCACCCCTCTCGCCTGTGTCACAAGAGCACTGCTGGATACATTATTTCCTCATTTCTTGCACACGGCAGTGCCACACACGCACACGCACGCACACACAAATGCGCCACTGATATGTGGTCGTCCCTCTGAAAGTCCCACCGACACTGGTGAGCCTCGGCTGGACACAAAACGACGAGTAAAACTGCGAGATTTGTTGATAATTTTTCTTGTTGCTTTTTTCCAACGCGAGACAGAAAAAGTACACACAATGCTCGGGCTGTGGGCGTGCGCTAGTTACGCACCTTTTTCTTAACGAACAGCGGCATCTAGTGTAAGAGAGAGAAAGATAGAAAGAGAGATGTGCTCCGGTGAGGGGTCTTACCTTTCTCACCCCCCAGTTCATACATTAGCACATCAGAGGCACGCAGAGACATGTGCATGTGCGTGTGCACGCGCACTTTACACCACAACACAAATACTGCTTTACATATGTTTTCATAATGTTTTACCATTACTAGCGCTACTATTTTATATCTCACGTTGAGTACTATTTTGTATGCTATTTTGTAATACTGTGTATTTTAGTATGAGTAGTAGCACTATTTTATAGCCAATTTTCTAACATTGTTATACTGAACATCGTAGCATTATTAGTAGTGCTAATAATGTAGGTCTACCAGTTTGTACTATTGTATATTACACCTGGTAGCATTATCGGCAGTACTATTTTCTAGCCCATTTTTCAGTTAATCAGCAGGTACTGTGTTGTAGTCCATTTTGTAATATTACACACTATTAATGGTACTATTTTATAGCCCTGGAGAATTAGCAGCAGTATTCATAGCCAATGTTCTATTATATACTTCTTTATACTCTTATACTGTGTATACTGGTTAAATTGTCTATACTATTTAAACTGTTTGTACTGGAGACACAGAGGCGGGAGGTTTGAAAGTAGCCAATCCGAGAACTTTTTATTTCTCCTTGCTGCTGATTGGCTGCAACGATGCACCTGTGGCAGCTGCAGTTCAGATTTTCCCGGTGGAGGTAACCCGAGTGTTTCTTTTGTTTTTCCATTTTGTTCTTCTTAAAGCCTTGTATTTTTATTACTGTAAGTTAAATTAAAAGAGGCTGTGGAGCTCAGTCGCTGTCCAGTGTCTGCTTTAACTAGCGGGTCACTACAATACCACTCTTCCTGAAGCGCCTGAGTAATATGTGCCGCTCGATGAACAGTACATTATTTAACTGTAACTGATTGGTGATTACACATAAATTTTCACTATTTTTTTCTTGCTAAAAAATACATTCATTTATTACTGTATTTACCTGCTTATACCAAAGAAAACACCCGTGTATGAATTACAGTACAGTATATACTGGTATTTACATTCTCGGACTTCAGTGTAAACTGTACAGTACAAATACGGATTTACCATTAGATTTTCGTGAAGGGTATACTCTTGGAACGCAACCCCCGCGGTGGGTTACTGTATTGCACATATTAGCATTGTTAACAGTACTATTTTGATCACCGGCTTTTTAATATTGTTATTCTGCACATAATATAATTATTTGCTGTACTGTTTCATAGCCCATTTATAGTATATTTTATACAATTGTAATACAGCACATATTCACATTATCAGTAATATTATAGCCCACGTTAGAAGATTGTAATATTGTATTTTTTTGCATTATCAGCAGTATTACCCGTTTTCTAATACTGCACTTTATAGCATTGTTATCAGTAATATTTAATACCTCTATTTTGTAACTGCTGAGCAGAATGTTGCATGTAAAGCAGACTGAGGCAGTAAAAGAGAGTCTGCACTTGATTTTTATGTTGATTATACATAAGTGTTAGTTTGTTATATGTGCACACACTACAGCACAGAGTGTGATTTTTTTCTCTGTATTTAACTCATTCAACAAGTGAACCAGCAGGCAGCCACAGTGCCCTGGGAGCAGTGTGTCGGGATGGTTCCTTGCTCAAGGGTACCTCAACGGTGCCACTAGTAGTCCTGAGATTCAGACACACGGCATTCCGGTGACGGGGCCAACTATCTAACCATCAGGTCACCCGCTGCCCCATGTAAAGACAACTCAATGAATTTTCACTGAAAGTTATGAGGACCATCATGGAGGGCGGCGCTTGTTCGAACCACAGGCTGGCGAAAGAAGAGAAGGAACACACGGGCACATACGTCATTTCCTCGTTCTAGGACACCCGAGGAAAACACGTGTGTGTGTGTTCCCGTTCCCTCACTCTCGCAGCCATGGGGAAAAGAGCTCGTAAACGTAACACGTTTAACTACAACGTGAACAGAAAGAAGCTGAAGAAGAAGATGATGAAAAAGGAGAGGCCAACCATTGAGTGGTGAGTCCAAACTACAGGCGACCTGTTAGCTCACTGGCAAACATTAGCCAATCTGATTAGTTCCTTCAGAACACTGCCAGGCTTTGTTCTGCATAGTATAGGGTTGAGTTTAGAAACACTTTATGGAAAAAGCTGTTAATGACCGAATTCGTGTAGATCATTTGTTTCCAGTGAAGGGCAATTTTAAAGCTTCAACATAACGAGATATTTTTGACAACGCCATGCTCCCAAGTCTGCGGACACGTTTTGGGAAAGACCCCTTTCTATTCTCGCATGACTGCTCCAGTGCACAAAGTAAGGTCCATAAAATTGTCTGGGTGAGTTTAGTGTGGAAGACCTAAACCTCATCCAACACCTTGAAACGAACTGGAAGTGAGATTGCGAGCCAGGCCTTATGCTCGAACATCAGGGTCTGCCCTCATAAGTAATGGGCACAAATCCCCACAGAAACTCCTAAATGACGTGGAAAGTCTACGGAGTGGAACCTGTTCTCGCTGTAAGTGGATACCGTGTCAGTAAGCTGAATTAGCAAGAATAGCTAACGTTCTGAGCGGTATTTTTTCACAGTACGTCCCCTGAATAGGGTTGTCATTAACATAAACGGGTTAAACGTTTCTCAACTGCGTTAGAACCTTTTTGGCTCCATGTTGTCAGAAAAACAACGACAATTCCCATGGTGCAATACGGCCTTAACTTCCGGCAGCCTGGCAAGTGGCTTCACAACAAAGGAAAATAAAAGCCGACATAACTGAGGCAAATTAGGATTTCCGACGGATACTACCGATTAATCCAGTATACATGCCTTATACCTATATCTGTTTTCACAACATATGATTTTGAAGCTAGCTGTTAGGGAGTTGCCCCTGCAATCAGAGGCTTCTGGGTTCGAATCCCAGAACTGAGGGACCCTTGAGTAAGGTATGGTCCCCATATAGTGCCCCCTGGGTGCTGCGTCCCTGCGTGCCCACTACTTCACTTGGTGCATTGATGAAATATAGAGAAAGAATTTTGCATTTTTCACACTGTGTGCAAATGGCGTGACCACATATGACTATAAACAGACACTTTACTTTGTCAATTTGTTTGTTTGCTACAGTGTGATTTGATTGTGATGGTGTGCTGTTTCAAAAAGCAGTTTAGCTGGATAACTTAGTGTTGGAGCAGGGCAAACTCAACTGTGTAGTGCTGTGACTTCAAGATATTTCTCACTGTAATATGTTCCCTTTGTATGTCCTTAAAGTGCTCAGATCAGAAATGCTTGGGATGACAGTAAAACGGCCAAGCAAAATTTGCAAGATATGGGACTGTCCTTTGGAGGTAAAGGGGTGCTTCCCATCAAAAAGAAGGCAAGGATATTTTGTGTGGCTTTGCTTTGTATAGTAAATACATAAATAATTGTACTGTGTTTCCATATAATTATTTTGTTTTGTCTTCCATTACAGGGCTCAGATCAACTTGTGGATCAGGCTGTATTAGTAAAACCCTATGTCATAAGAGGTGAGTCTCTGAATGGGAGGGAAAAAATGCTGTAGCTTTTTTTTTTTTTTTTGAGGAAACCCTTGACTAATGAGCAAAGCTAAAATGGTTGAAGATGGTTATAAAAAGCACCAGGACAGCAAAGGAGTTGTTTTCTTTAAGCACTCTGCTTGCCTGGCATTCGGTGCTTGGCTGTAGTTTATTCATGGATTATAGGTACTTGTGTGCAAGTGAGAAAAAGAACTGATTGAGCATCTGATGGCATTTGTATGCCTTTGAGTAGCATAACATTTAATTAGACCTAATTCCATGATTAGCAGGAAAAGCTGGTTTGGGAACTGTAGGGGTGGGGGGGAATAATGAATCATGTCTAATTCTGTAACGAGACCTAAGATCCCAGTTGCTTGTAGCAGAACAATGTAAAGTAAAACATAACTGGTCACAAGAAAAAAACACTAGGGTTATATAAAGCTGTTTTTCCAAAAGAGTTTAGAAATCAACATGCTGTCATTTTTATTTATTCTTATAGAGCAGCAAAGCTGTGTGAACATAGGTTTAGTGACAAGTTGACTAGAAAAGTTAATTTTTAGCTTATTGGTATTGTAAAAGTAGGAGGCATAATTTCACCGTTGATTATGATGTACACCAATTAATGCTCAAGTTACAAAACCTGCTTACAGAAATGGAGGCAGAAGCCAGTCATCCAGTAAAGGACAAAACGTCATGCTCCAGTGATATGACAGAGTTTGTCCAGCACATGATTAGAGAATACAATGAGGACTATAAGGTAAGAGTGTCCTTCAGTAAAGCATATATCATGAATAGCCTTGAATGTACTAATGTTACACTGATGTCCTTGCAGGCCATGGCGAGGGATGAGAAGAATTACTATCAAGATACACCCAAACAAATCAAGCGGAAAGTGGACTTGTACAAGCGATGTCACCCCGAGGATTATGCAGCCTTTGCTGCATCTTTGCAAGCAGAGATGACCTCTTGAATGCTGTAGCAAGATGCTGGACATTTAACATGTAAAATGGTCATTATATGGCCCTTTCCATTAAACAGAAATATTTGGAAAATAATATTCACCACAATAATAACAAAAAAAATACTTTTAACTTTTTATTTCAAACATTGTGTGTTGCAGGATAACATACAAACATACTGGGAGTTGTTACACAGATCCAAAAATTTTACAGTAGACTTGGCCTTCTGTGTTTTTAATGTTGGTTATTAACATCCAGAATTATTTTAGTTTGCCACACCATAGAATGCGCATGGTTTCAGTTCAGCGGGTTCAGATCGAGTCATAGAGCTTGTAGGACTGTATTGTTCTGTCCGTCCCTGAACCAAATGGATTAGGCCCATCTTATATAACTTTGAAGGGATTCTATTCCAAGGACTTTCATTCCTGAAACATGTTTTATATAAAAGTACAATGGAAACAATCTGTTGCAGATATCATTTTGTAAAGAGATTTCTGTAATCGCACCAAATCAAAGAGGCATACTTGTCATTCAAGTCACTTGTAGTTTTGATTCCTTAGCAACAACTAAGTCATAACCCACTGTGTAAGAGGGTCTGAAACCCTAATAGATGTCATTTGTACTTGCTTTTAGTAAATGATTTTTAATCGTTGAAAAACTCCCTCATTTAAAATACACGTTTAGTAAATATCCTCTGAGCATTACCATGTGCAAATATGTAATGAAATGTGATTCTGTAGCTGGATTTCAGCTCAATAGGTTAAAGTGTGCAACATCCCAACACCTACTCCCCACTCCCCAGGCAAGATATGCTTTGAATGTTTTGCTTGAGGTGAGGGTATGTTTCATTCCACACATTTGCAAAATAATCAGGCCCACAAGATCTGCAAAATGTTTTTCCAACCTAAACTGCTAGTGGCCACTAATTGCATAATGGGAATGTTTAAGTACGTTAATGTTCAAATACAACAAAACTAAGACTACAGACAAAAACTAAGCCTACCTAGTAATCTAGAAAGGAGTATTATTCTTAATGCAGTAGATAGAATTACTGTAGTCTATCAATGAGGTGAAACTCCCTACTGTTGATTATTTAAACAACGGTTAATTTTTAACACTCATAAAATACATGTTATCAATATGTTTATTTCCATATGTCAGTAGTCCAGGTGAAGCTTGTCGATAAAACAGAGAAATCTTATTTGTACAGTGCAACTTGTTCAAAACGGCAACCATCTGAAACCTACATCACATTTAGATAAGGTTATTTAAAGATGTCTGAGGTATCAACTGTTGGCTACAGCTTAACTCATTGCAGCATGCTTGAGGCAAACCTAAACTTTAAAGTTAAACTAGAAACATTAAAAACAACCATATAAACAGAAATACAAACATGCACTGATGACATTCAATTATGCTGTTCTAAAAATGCAGACAATCATTATGGTCATTGAAATAGGTAAGATGTTTGATATCACAAGTTGTAACAAAAACCTCCTAGAAATTCAGGAACTTAAAAATTGAGGCATTGTACATCAATTTACATTGACTATAATAATTTATGACAGAAGAACATAAGCCACTTTATATAGTAAGTGGTGACATGGATTCTACCCTTATGTACCAACTGATGTTGACTAGCAACACAGCAAGCATTTGTACATCAACAGTCCTTTTGATTGCTTTTGTTCCTTACCATGTTCACCTTGGGTGAGTTTTTATCGTTATCATTATCTCCAACTTCTTCCTGGATAATGATCCCTTTCTCAGAACTTACAGACACAAGCTTTCTTGTACCTTGACCTCACGCTAATTTTAACAGAAGATCCTGAAGACTCTGAAGGCTACAGGTCGCTGTGCCTCCCACCGAGCCCAGCTCAAGGGACATGAAGAAGAGCTTCCTCTGATCTGCCAGTGAGGCCAGAGAAAGAGCATCACGCAGTTCAGGCACGCTAACAGCATTTGGCTTGTCCTGAAAGAAAGCACAGTGAGCACCTTGGTCCAAGACAAAAAGCAGTCACGGTGTAACAGACAAGGTTCGCTCTAAGGGATTGTGGTTAAGCGAGGCTTGAGAATCTTCTGACACTGATCTAGCCTGAATAGCAGTGTTCTGCCATTTTATCAAATACATGCAATTTGTAGATGTACAGTTGTGATGCTGTTGCACTATTTCTCACCCTTACTTTAGCCCAATAGGACCACCGCTTACCAGATATAATTTGGGTGGTTGACTATTATCAACACAGCAGTGACACTGGTGATACCAGCATGGCGTGGCAATTTGTGTGATGTATCTTTACACACAAGCCCAAAGTTGTCTTATGGACCAGCAGTGAAATGACATGGCAGTCCTGTTACCCTATGTTTTCACATATTTTTTCCAAATAACATTTGTTAGAAGTGGTTCTACTGATATTCAGTGTAGCATGAGCTTAATAATTTGTATAGCTGTAGATATACTGCAGTCAACAAATGTACCTAAAATGGTTACATGGTTGTACAATTTTAGGTATGGTGTACCTAATAAAGTGACTATTCAGTATACACATATGCAACACTGACTGGGAATCATCTTAGGGAAGGACTTGTGAATAATGCACATTGTATCTTGCTCACTTGTTTATTTCCCAGTATTACAACTGGAAGCTGAGCGTCGACCATAAGCAATCGGTGAAGCTCATCCTTAGCCAATGGCAGTCTGCCTCGGTCTGAGGAGTCCACCACATACACCAAGATGTGCGTTCTCCTCAGGAAATCTGCCCAGTATATACGCAAGTCCTCACCGCCACCAACTGCCATGAAAAATATGACAGTCACATTATATTTTTCCATGACTACAAACTTACTATAAGGCTAAAGTATGCCACCCATAATAGTTTCCATCAATTATTTCCTCTGGCTTTATGTGTGCTGATATAACTGTCCTTTTAAATTGTCCATAAACAAGTTTAACATTGAACAAGGGTACAAGAGATGCCTGTTTCGATGCACAAAACAGGCGCTTTTCTCTCTAATGGATAAAAATAGGAAGTGGTTTTTAATAGCAGTATGTGTGACACTTGTGCCTTAGGGTGAAGTAGCAAAACTGATTACTTCATAACTAATGTGACAGTTTTAGGACAACACTGGTTTGCAAGCAAAAATATTAATGAAGGCTGCATATGCATGTATATGTGCACACTTGATGCATACTTTCTAGAAACTCCAGCTGGCATGTGGGAGTGTGGAGTCGGATGAAGTTGAAGCCACGAGTGGGTTTGCAACACCTCTTGCTAGCCACTCCACTCAACCCCTGCAGGACGCTGCTCTTTCCAGCCCCGTCCAAACCAAGGACCAACACCTGCCTCTCCTTCTGCTCTTCCTCCTCCTAATCACACATGTTTACATGAGAAACATAAAAAAGTTATTACAGAAATTATGCCTTAGGTGCTGTACTTATAGTTAAAAAACTCAGTATTAATCATTTCTGTACCTTGTGGAAATGGTTGGACGCAATAACAATGTAATTACATTTGGATAACAAAAAAAATAGCATTGGTTTTTTGGTCACGGGTCAGGTGTCATCAAGAAAGCTTTTTAGTAGTTTTCTCATTATAAAAGATGGATAAGTTGGTCCTTCTCAGGCACCTGCATGGCTGAGTGATTAGCCTTCTGTTCTGAGCATCCAGAGGCATTCAGTGATGCCATGTGACCAGCAGTTCAAAAACATTTAAGGGCAGGCTTCAGCTTTGTGCCTCCTTTATTGATCCGCATGATGCTGTCTGACTGTACTTATAAACAATAATGAATGAGAAGGATGAGCTTTCATTGTTTTCTTTCTCACACGGAGTTTGTTTTCTGTCACTATAGGCCTAGGCTTGCCCACTAGGGGTCTGGATCCAGACTTACAGCAGTTTTTGTGATAATGTATTTTGTTTAAAAATGAAAAAAAAAAGTCATAGAAAACGATGCTGAATTCAGGAAATATTTGCAGAATAAATGCTCTTAGGCAGGTGTGCATATTCTGTTAATGGGTGGTTTTGCTGAGCAATAATTGCAGTACAGCAGGCTTTGTGGTCTCGAACCACGTGCATCATGCAAAGCCTCGCAATCTTGGATTAGTAATGGTTGGGTAATAATAGAGTATTCTGATAGTCTGCCATTTGGATCCCAAATCTTTTGATGATGCTTTCTGTTCTCAAAAGTGTTCTTTTCAGGTCCACATACAAAGAAAATATGTTTCTTAGGTCCACATACAAAGAAAATATGTGCACTCAAATCCTCTCTGGAATATGTTTCTGTAATTACTGCTGTCCTTCTTATGTTTATATAAAGTCTCATGCTGAAGTTCAGAGTGTTGAATAAATTAGAGATTTGTTTATAGTTTTTGTTTTTAGTTAATGGTCAGACTCACCGGACAAACGTAGTCTATTTTTCTCTTATTGGAGTTCCTAAAAAGACCTTTTTCAAATACATACTGACAGTGAAACCAGCCTTCCTTAACATGGTTCAACTACAACAGGTCACATTGAGGAAACTTGCAGAGCCGGCACCACTTCTCTTCCATGTGTTTTAAATGAAGCAAAATACATGTTTTTCCCTGCCCTCAGACGTCATTTACGACCACTCATTGTGGCATTGGGGCACATTTCGAATACATTTTCAGTCAGCACAGAAAATGTAGTTTTCTATGCATTCCATCTTCATCTATTTATCACTATGTAGAAAGCAAGGAAGTTTCGTCATGTTATTTGTCCAGGTAGCCTACACCTCCCACTTACCTGACATGCTGAAAAGTCAATGGCATGGGTACAACACATAAGTTCAGAAAAAAACAGACAATAACAATAAACAAAAACAACGAACCTCCTTGAACACATAGTAGTCTTCCGGAGTCCATACCCGCCTCTTGTAGAATAGATTCACGGCCACGAATAAAGCGGCTCCGACGGCGGTCACCGCGGCGGTGAGGGCGACGGAGATGTGCCGGAGCAGAACCATGCGGGCCGGGCGGATCTGACCGTAGTCCAGCCTGCTACCGCGCCGCCGCCGCGCTGTGCCGCTCTCAGCCTTGGGAGCCGATACCCGAGCCTGGAGACAGCACACGTGACCGCCCGCTTGTTTTGTGTTGAGAAGCGACCGCCTGTTATTGCGGCCCTGATTGGCCGAGGGCGCAGGAGGGGCGTGGTCTCCTGCTTTGGACGCGATTTGATTCACTGTAAAGAATCGACTCTTCTTTCCAACAAGCGATGAGGCGTTCGATTCGGTTAATCGAACAGACCAGTTTGACTTCTTATAATAATACATTACAGTAAAAACAATAATTACTGACAAGATAAAAAAAAACATATTAAATGTACACCATTTAGACATTGGTGAAGAATTAGAGAGAGGAAGCACGCTTGAACAGATTGGTTGGAGTGTGGATTTAAAGTATGAAAATGAATTGATATTTCTAAGGTTGGGTGGTAGTGAGTTCCAGAGCTGGGGAAGTTCTGCTCCCCATGGTGGTAAGATGGGCAGAAGGGACAGTCAAGTGGATGGAGGAGGATGATCTGAGGGTACGAGAAGGAGTGGCATTATGAAGGAGGTCATGGTCATAGATATGGAGGGGCAAGGCCATGAATGGTCTTGAAGGTTAACAGAATAATTTTAAATTGAACCGGGAGCCAGTGGAGCTGCTGCAAAACGGGAGTAATATGATGGATAGAAGGAGTTCTGGTAATGATGCGGGCGGATGTGTTCTGGACCAGTTGAAGTTTGTGGAAAGTTTTGTGAGGGAGACCGAAAAGCAGGGGGTTACAATAATCCTAACGAGAAGTGACAAGACTGTGAACGAGGATAGCAGAATTGTGGGGGGAAAGAGAGGGATGGAGACAGTTGATATTACTTAATTATGAGATATTTGAATGAGTCACATCCGAGACATTGGATTCAGTTTACAGATTTAAGATATAGGATTCGGTTTAGCACTCTAATTCATTTTGACTATTGATGAGATATTGGATTAGGTTTACAGACCAAACTAAACTAGTGATGAGATACTTAAAATAGTTTAGTGATCCAAATGTGAATAGTTATTTGATATTTTTGACTGAAATGGTTCTTTCAAACTTGCCCCACAAATTTGTGTCTATACGTAGATAAACTATTAAACTGATTCTTTCAGTACTAGTTTTATTCTTTAAAGTCAATGCATGTCTGATGACATTGTCATTATGCCCAATATTACACATAATATTGATGTACCCAGTACTTTTTCCATCCAAATAACTTCTCGCATTTACCAGAAGCTCCAGGTGAATTTCCACCTTCACAGTTCTTGGCTCCCTGCCCCAGCACACTGGATCCAGCTGATCTTGTAATTATCAAGCCCTCCATGAGCTTGCACTGAGAAGGTAGTGCCATGTAAGGCTGCGGATCCACACAACTGGTATTTAGAACAAACAAAATATTTTTGTTCTTGTTCTTCATTAATGCCTGTTTGTTTTGGATGTTCTAACACACTGAATCTCAGTCAGAGATGAGACCACCAGCTGAGAATTGGTTGAGTTCGATGAAGCAAACAGACACACTCCTTAAGGTTCAAACAGCCACCAAATCTGCAAGCAGTATCCAGCGACTGGGGCTCAAGGCATGGAGTATGGCATGAGAATGCTTCCACTGTGCAGCCACAGTGGTTCGCATGTTAAAAAACTGACAAGCTGTCTGCGTGTACAGCATGTTTTTGTACAACAAATAGTGTTACACTATCCAGAGCACCTGCAATTCCAGAAAGTTTCTGTGCTGCTCGGCGTCTTTTCTGAACCATCATCCTTGTGCCCAACTGCTAGGCTCATTTTGGCCAGAAAGAGGTGCTCAGGACTGTTCTCTGGACACAGTAGCAGCCTGCTACCCAAAATTCGCTGAGATACAGACCAGGACAAACTTTTTTACAGCTGTCAGGTCAACATGGCCAGGAGGAAGATGTTCAGATGTTAGTGAAACAGCATCTTTTTATCCTTTTAACTTATCACAGGATTGCTAAATGAAACAATTATTCACCAGGTGAGGCACGTGGGGGGGCAAACATGAGCCGCCCCCCCCTCCCCATTTCACATTTAAACCCAGCAGCTTCAAATGTTCTTGCCCAAACTGTGGACTTAGAGAAGGACCTCAGAGTTTAGGGTGCTATTTGGTAATGGACAGATTTCTCAAATGTCCAGGAGTACTGTGGCCACGAACATGCCACAAAACACCCTTTTCGACATTACACATCAAAATGGGAATGGGAAATACCAATTATTGTATTTTTGATCAGATAACACTAAGGTAAATATTTTGACACCCAAAATGGCTTTTAATGATCACTACTTCCTACACTTTTATCTGAGGCATTACACTTTGCCCTCTAGTTAGCAGTGAACTTCTAACAAAGAAGGTCATTTCACTCTCTG
Organism: Hemigrammopetersius urotaenia; assembly: GCA_037974485.1. Classification (NCBI taxonomy): domain Eukaryota; kingdom Metazoa; phylum Chordata; class Actinopteri; order Characiformes; family Alestidae; genus Hemigrammopetersius; species Hemigrammopetersius urotaenia. The sequence goes on from JBBPDC010000023.1 coordinate 1,859,260, forward strand.
CACCTTAAGTTCCAACTTCAAAAGACTGCTCTTCTCCGCCAAAAAAGAGGTCAAAACGTTTTACATTTGTGGACACCCAAGTTCCCTCTACATCTACACAGTTACCAGCATCAGAGGAGGTACCAAGTTACCTAAGCCTACCATCACAATGAGGAGTCTGATCCTCTCCTGTACCTGAAGGACAACCAGATTCATTTCCCCTTTTTGGCTCAAATTGCATGCCAATATAGAACCCATTTTTAGTATTGCTGGTAAGATATTTAGGCATGAGAAATGCAATCTTAGTGATGCCAAATTTCAGGAAATGATGATAATTCGATGCAATAAAAAATGAATGACATACATGAATGAATGAAATACATTGTGAGTTATTGGATGTATAGTACATCCAGAAACTTATCACCACTGGCATTTAACTATTAATTCATAATGTACAGTTACCATTTTTATTTACTTTCATTTGATCAAGTTTATTTCATACATTACTTGGTATTTGTAAAGCATCATGAATAAAGTTCAACTGTATTGACCCCAACCTTGCTAGTCACCACAAGATCCCTGAAAACAAAACTTCCTGCCCTGTAAGAAAATTACGAATTTCCATCCCTTGTCAACAAAATAGAAACACCCTGGCCCCTTAACAGAACAAAACAGCAACCCCCACCTCTCTTCACAGGGCGGCAGGCCACAAAGATTACTGAACTGATCCAGTGGTGTTTTTTTTTTCAGTTTACCAAACTTCATTCTTTTGAACAACATTTAAAATTAATTTTACTGATTTATATACTCTTTCTAGTTTGCAGTTTGTGTTGAAGCTGAGTGATGGGATAATCAATCTACTGACCTGATCTAGTGATAAAAAAGACCTTTTATGTATACTGAGCCAGCTCTCTCAGAAAGGTTATGTTTTGTTACAGGCATTTGTTTCAGCAAATCTGTTCATTTAAATTGCCTGTTTGATACAACACTGTTTCACTTTTCACTTTATTTTCATCTCCTTTATACTGGTCTTTGCTAGTCTGTTGCACTGTTCTACTGTGGTTACTCTACTAATGGAGTTACACTCTGAAGGCACAAAATAAAGACACTCAACAGAAAGTTCTACAGAAAAACAAACAGAGGGAATTCAAAGAGGTTGTTGCTTATTTGTATTATGTTACAATGCAATTTATGTTGCTACATTATGTTCATTGCTGGTGATGCATATTATACTACTACTATACTATTATACTATACTACATACACTTGGACAGGTTTACATTGAAAGAATAAGCCACAGAGAAATCTGAGGAGTTAAGATGCCTAATGGTTTCCTGATGCTATAAGAATGATGAATTTGATAAGGAGGCTCGCCCTTTTGGAGTGCCTAACTGGACTGCATAGCATGAGGTTGTGGAGTTTTCTGTGCTCTAACATGATTTAACTGGTGCAAATTTGGCCCATTAGCTTAATCAGATGTGCTGTAAACTAGAAAAAATAAAGCACCTTAGTTATAAATAGGAAATATAGAGAGTTTGATGTGTGATAGAATCAGTTCAGAATTCTCAGAAAGATATTTTTTCGGAAACACCTCAGCATGATGGTGCAAACATGTTCGAAACATTTGACTGAAAGTAACAAAATCCTATTCCATTTTTAGCACAACTGCATGTTTGTTCCCCAATAATCCCCTCTAAACAGCAGAGTTTGCAGCAATTTTTTTAAAGGGCCCATACAATGGCAAACTGAATTTTACAACCTTTTTTAATCAAAGAATTGAAGTTTTTTTTAAATTAAAGGCTTTGTAATATGTAAACACATATTTAAGACTGTTTAGTACCATTCCATACATGGGAACAAAACTGCATAAACATGATATTTAGAATAAACTGTTATTGTGTCACAAAACCATATTAAAAGTAAAGTGGTAAAATCCTTGTCAGCACAGCACACAGTGTGAACAGTGTACAATTCTTTCTCTGTATTTAACCCCTTCACTAAGTGAGCAGCCAGCAACGCAGTGCCCAGGGAGCAGTGTGTGGAGAGTACCTTGCTCAAGGATACCTCAGTGGTGCCACAGGCAGATTCCTAACCACCAGACTACCAGCTGCCCTGCCAACTTGTTTACCTACATCAGTTTATTCAGTTTAGTTGTTTTTGTTCACATAAAAAATTGGGAATACTGCAGTCCAGACTGTTTTTAAAGGGGTTATTTCCACACTGATTATGCATATCATTTAAACACCTGCCTAATATTATCTAGGTCCCCGTCCTATCACAACAAGTAACTCCACAAGACCTTGTGCTGAGGTTGTGCTTTGTGCTGTGTCTTCTGAAACCAAGACATGAGGAGCAGATCCTGTAGGTTGTGAGATGGGGCCGATTATATTACTTAGTCCTGCTAAATCACAAGATATTTGGAGGACAACTCAACACATTGAATTATTTGTCATTTACATTTATAGCATTTAGCTGACACTCATGCTCCTCTAACCAGTCCTGAGCAATTGCAGTTCTGATGACTCCCCGGTTCTGTTTGTTGGATAAACAACGAATGTACTTTGTTTTATTTTTTGTTCTCCTGTTAAGCTTTCTTGCTCAACTCCTGCTTTTAACTGCTTCTCGCTTCAGGCTCAGTAACTGCTGTTCTTAAAAACAAACAAGTGACTGCATGCAGCAAGTGGCTGAATTAGGCAACTGACATTATTAACTACTGTTGCCATGACAGGTGTACCTGGTCTTCCGCAGTGATTAGGTAGGTGTTACATGTTAAGGTTACATTCGCATGAATCACAGGACCCAAGGTTTCTAAGAAGAACATTTCCCAGAGCATCACACTGGCTTCACTGCCTTGCATTCTTCCTTTAGTGCATTCTGGTCCCATCTCTTCTCCTGGTAAGTAACATGCACACATGACCGATCACATGATGAAAAAGAAAACATGAATTTTCAGAGTAGGCAACCTTCTTTTATTGCTCCAAGGACCAGTGCCCATAGGTGGATTTGCAGCCTTATATGTTGCAAGCTGTAATGCAAAATTAGTTTTACTATAGTCTTTCTACCATAGTCAACATTAAAGTTTTTGAGATATTTGTACTACAGCTATCTATGTTATCTGTGTTATAATAGTAGCTGCCCTTCCTTGAACCACTTTTGTTCAGTATAAACCACTGCATACCAGGAAAACTCCGTTTCAGAAATTCTGTTTTAGCAAAGTTGCTCAGAACTTTACGAATGACCAGTTTCTCTGCTTCCGACACATGCCCACCCTCACTTGTCCACTTGTAACCTGTCACAAGTGCCACTGTAACGAGATACCAATCCATGTTATTTACCTGCCATTGGTTTTAATTTGCATGTGTTGCTTATATGTAGATCGGACTGTTAAACATAAAGAGGGGTTGGAAACAATTATGTTAAACTGTTCTGAGATATAACATTTGGTTTAAAAATAACAAATAGTCTAAATTATGTATATTTAGGCATAGTAAAAGTGTGTAAGTGATGTGACAGTGGATAACTGCAGTTCTGGAGGCCTGGTGACAAAAGCTAGGAAGATCTCTAACCAGTCCTGTGACCCACACAAGACTTGTCTAGTGCTTTGCTTGGATATTCGCTCTTGGTCCATCGGGGGGCGTTGTACATTTTGATTTGTGTTAAACTGCCCCAAGAGAGGAAACACTCCGGTTTACACAGTGAAACAAAGATGTTGAAACTGCAAAAGAGTGAACAAAACAAAAGCATGAAACTGCTGGGTATATATGTGTGTGTATTCTACTTTTGTTCTGTCCACTTTGCTGCTGTAACGAATAATGGATTATTTTATCTGTTATCTTAAAACATGCCACTAATTAAAATACAAATTTTAGCATTTCTAAAATTGGGTCACTTCTTTTTTTAAGAGTGGTGGTATATGTGAAAGGTGCCGAATCGTTTTGAAGGGACGTGTAACGTTATGCGAGAGCGTGTGGTTGGAATCGGTGAGACGTGGGACAGGTAAGGGTTGGGGAAGGGGAGGGTCTCCCTTTTTTAAGTGGAGCTGCTATTGGGAGAAGTACGGCCATCACCTGCGTGACGTCATCATGTCAACCGCAGCATAGCGACCGAGCTTGGTTTTTGGAACGGAGAGAAGTGGCACAGGCACTCAAAGGGAGAGAGAGAGAGGAGTATTTAGGGGGGATATAAGAAAAAAAAAACTGGCTTAAAAAATTATGTCGTTTTGAAGATCTGGGATACTGAAGTAAGGCATGGAGGAGACGGGACAGACGAGGAGAGCCCGTGTCCGGAACAGTTAACTGTTTTCCAGCCGAGCCAGCGAGGACTCCTTTCTGCTAACAGGCTAACGCAGGCTAAACATGGTGGCTGGACAAGTCCCGTGTGTTTTTGTCTTCTTCTGATGACTCCCCGGTTCTGTTTGTTGGATAAACAACGAATGTATTTTGTCCTATTTTTGTTCTCATTTTAAGCTTTCTTGCTTAACTCTTGCTTTTAATTGCTTCTCGCTTCAGGCTCAGTAACTGCTGTTCTTAAAAACAAACAAGTGTCTGCATGCAGTAAGTTGTCTAAGTTTTTAACAAATAGGCGAGTGCACTGTGTTCGAATCTCACCAAACTGCACCAAGAGACAGTTTCCCCCCTCTAGCTGCTGTATAATGCACGACGGCAGTGCAAAGTGTACAACGAGGAGGAGAGCTGTTGCAGAGAAGTAGCAGGGAGGCATGGTGGACGAGGATGCTCCTCTGTAGGCTGTGACTGAGTGTGGGGAATACTGCTGGAATCCACATGGATTATCCTCTTGGTCCTGGACTCCTCGCCAATTGATGGCACTTAGGATCCGAACAGCACATGGTTCGCCTTCAAATTGATTGAAAAAGACTCGGAGGGCATATTACATGGAGACTAGTTGGTCATGCCAAGGAAGGAGTTGCCATTGCCAGAGGGTTGGGAAGAAGCCCGAGATTTTGACGGGAAGGTCTACTACATTGACCATATCAACCACACCACCAGCTGGATTGACCCAAGGGATAGGTATGGTCCACATGTACACAGACATTCTTGGGAGGGGGATTCTCAGATGTGCTGTAGATTCACTTAGTTGTTGTGTTTGGAATTTCCTGACGACCCCCTGCAAGCTGTCCTAGTTCTGCTGACTAGTCTTCGCTGGCCTAGACATACATGAATCATTCTACAGCTCACCCACATTCTTCTTTCCCCGCCATTATTCCTTAGCTGTTTCCCTTACTCTCCAGATTTGCTTGCAGTACTTTTATAAAGGAAATATATTTGTAACTGAAGCTTGACTGTGCATGATACCATAATTACTAAGCAAAAGTTTTTTTGCCATTAGTTTGAGTCTCCTTGGACTTTGAAACAAAATCTTTGTTGGAATGCCTAAGATTATTAGAGAATTTTCAAGCTTCACTGACTCAGATTGTATTGTATGGATTCAAAGTAGAATTGCAACAGGGGTAGTCTAAATCATTTTCTTTCTTTTTTTTTTTTTGTATTTCTGCTGATTTCTTTTCCGTTGTTGATTTCACCCTCATGGTTCATAGAATTGGAACATGATAGCGATCAGACCGCATATTTCTCCCTTTGTGTGGTGCAACAGGTTTGTTGGCAGCCAGGAAACCAAGATGGCAGAAATTTGTAAACAAGTACCTAGGACACATTCCTAAAGGTACTGCATGCACACTGCCCATAGAGGCATGCAAAAGGCGAAAGCTGATTCTTTCAAATCCCTTTCACTGCATGCCAAGGTGCACAACAAGGTCAAAGTGCACCACATAGCTCTGCAAACGTTAACAAGGACGGGTCATTCTATTTTGTATTAAACTGCTCTTCACTTGTGTGTAGGAGATCCAGCAAATCCCCATAGCATCAATTTGACCTTTTTTTGGAAATGAAAATACAGCATTTGATGTATCTGCAAGAATATGGTCCATCCTCTTTGAACATATTTGGTTTGAACTGTGCAAGGCTGTGAAAGGAGCTGCAGTGAAAGTCAAAATAGAAATGGCTTTCAAGCTGTTGCGTTGGTCTCTGCACACATCGTCTTGCATCAAAGGAGCTGATTAAAAATTACCAACGTTTCAAATCCTGACCTAAATCTGTCATTGCGTCTGTCTGTCTCCCACCTCTTCAGCAGATCCCATATAGACACTGCTGGTGTTCCCCTGCTGAGCAACAGTTGGAGCATTCTGTTCATGTTTCCATCCTCTAGTCCAACCTCATGAAATATATATATATATATATAAAAGGTGTATTTTACATATCAGTGCAACACCAATTCCAACATTTACGCTTAGGAAGTGTATTGTCTGTTTGAACAATAGAGGGCTGCTAGTTTGCATGTGATACTGTTACGCACCAACAGTTAATCAGTTGCTTAAAAGCATTTTAGGAGCAGTTTTTAACACTGTTCTGCTACAAGCATTGGGCAACACCTCCAGTCTGTTGTATAAAAATGCTTAATAAGGATTTATCATTGGATCAGGCATTGTGATCTCTTTGTAGAAGTGAAAAAATGCAGAAATTCCCACAAGCATGTTTTGGGGGGTTTGATTCACTTAATCCTGAAAAAAGGCAAATTCTTAGTCATGATAGGCTTTCAACACAGAATGAAAATTATTAAGGTGTACTTCCATTAATTTCAACAGAGTTACAGCATTGTTTTCAGATTCACTGAAAACTAGCTGGATTTTTTGATGGTAAATAAAATGACTATATTTAATATATTATAGTCTCTTTTGTAGTTACTGTAACCTCTGGCCCCCAACACAAATGTAAATAAAACACAAGTTGACAGAGAACCACTACATTCTTCTTTACATTTTTACCAATTCTGAGAAAATGTTAGTATTCCTCTTTAACACACAAGTATTAATAACGCTTTTGGATGTTAATTAGGTACTGGGGTTGGAAAAATAAAGCACCACAGAGGCACTACCTGGATGACTTAGTCTTAGTACATCTTCATGTGTTGTAATGCGTACACTTATGATTAGCCCACTTGAGCTTCCACTCAAGGCCTGAGAAAGTAGTTGTTGAGTCATATATGAATGAACAATGAAGAAAAGCTTGGTTTAGAATAGCAATTGGAGTGGAATTATTACATGTGCGTTGTGTGCTTTTTCCCCGCTTAGTTTGAAAGCTCATACAGATTCGACTGTTCATTCTTTTTTACAGTAAGCTATAGGGCTGGGTGATTTGGCCTAAATTCTAAATCTTGATGAATTGAACATTTTAACTTGATTACGATTAATTAACGATTATTTTATTTATTTATTTATTTTTTTGCCCTCATAGTTCACTGACAAGTTGCTCAGTTGTCTCAGTGTTTAAGCTCTCCATGCTCGACATGTTGGTGGAATAACGTAACATAATGGAGCGGGGTCATGTGACTCCATGCGCTGTAGTGTTTTTAAAGGGAAAGTAATTGAAATTATCGACCTGGAAAAATTTAATCGATTATAGGTTCTGATTTTGATTACTTTTTAATTAATCGCCCACCCCTAGTAAGCTACTGATTATAATGTTTTAAAGAGCCAAGTCCTGTTCTTCAGGGTAACAATGTTCCCTGAGTGCATCTGTAATGTTGAATATGTGGGTTGGTGAAAGTGGATATTTGGGTATAGTGTCAAACAAAGTTGTGATATCTGTGTCTAAGCTCCAAACGTAACATAAAAATAACCTACCGTGCTTATGTGATAATGGCAGAAAAATTACCGTATTCTAGGTTTAGTAGATACTAGGGTTGTTTCAAACAGCAGATGGAGTTCTGAATGGAGAGCAGAGCATTGCAGACTCTCTTGTGTAAGGCACACCTGGGCTGTGCTGGTTTTCATCTCCTCTTAAAAGCTGCTCTTGTGTCAGCTGGTGCCTGGCTCTGTCTGCAGTTTTTTGGAGGGAGAACGATAAGATTACACAGCCATGGTCTAATGCAACGCAATAGCCTGCAAACGAGTGAAACAGCTCTTGAATGAATAATGATTAGAAGCCAAACAGTTATCAATTTTGACAAGTCACACAAGACAAAGTGTTTCTGGGTAGCACTTACATTCCACACAAGGCTGTATTGTTTATTTTCCCTCACAGTGACGTGCTGAAAACATTAGCTCAGGTAAATGGAATGTTATCTCTAGCTGCGATAGGACCTGGGCCGTCGTCAGTGGGGCAGCGGCCGTTTATTGTTGGACCTTGAACGCGACACAACGCTAGTTGGAGCCTCATAAATGATGTGGGGAATTTATAGTGTGTACTGAATGAAAGTGTCTGACTCATCGTTTAGCTATGCCCCGCATTGCACTCGGCCGCACGCTTTGTCAGTTTGCATTAGAACATGGGCCATGAGCGTTTGACTTCACAGGGGTTCCCACAGGGGTTCCCCACTGTTGTCCCCTTCTGTGGAGACGCGCGGAGACAACAGTGTTCATCAGCAGTCCCACAGCCACAACGCAGGATCTGATCTCTATGAACTTCATAGTTCCTTGAGTGCAGTGCACAAACATTTGATACCAACACATTGGAATGGCCATTATGCCATTTATTTTAGTGCATTTTGCTCACTCTCATTTAATTGTCTAAAATACCTGTGTTGTCTGAGTAATTATTTTCAGGTTTGTGTTTTAGGATTAAATCCATTATTATTAGGATCAAACCTGGCCGTCGAACCCTCGTCCTGCAATGATTAGTTTATTGAAAAATCACATTGACTCAACCCATATTTACATCCTTCTGAAGGTGAAAAAACATGACATGCTGCTTGATACATGTTTTTAATTTTTTCTGCAGTTCACACTTGCTGCATCCAAAATCACACACTTCCCTACTATATAGTATGCGAAAACAGTATGCGAGGCGCGTAGTAGTATTCGAAAAACAGTAGGCGAGAAGTACCCGGATGACCTACTACTTCCGGCCGAATTCTGTAGTAGGCATTCGATGGGCACTGCACTATCCCATAAGTAGAGCTGCACAATTAATCAAATTTTAATCACGATCACGATTTTGGCTGCCACGATTAAATTAAGATGATCGTCTGCGATTTTAATAGCAGCTCTGCTGCACACCAGATCAAACATTTTCTCAGCCAACCACCAGGGGGCAAACAAGAGATTAGGGCTTCAGTAAGCTGCCTAAAAAGGAGCGCGTGTGAGTGCGTGCGTGCGTGCGTGCCTGCAAGAGTGTGTGTGCGTGTGAAAGTGTTTGTGTGCATGTGCGTGTGAAAGTGTTTGTGTGCATGTGCGAGTGTGTGCACGCGTGGTGTGCCTGTGTGTGCTCGTGTCTGAGTGTGTGCGTGCATGCGTGTGAGTGTGTGTGTGCCTGTGTGTAGTGTTGCTTTTGTCAACGAAAATTCTGACTAAATATCGACGTTTGGCCATCGAGAGGCACTGTGAAGAAATATAACTAGCGTGGACAAAAGTATTGGGACGGAGGGCCAATATAGTGCCAGGGAGAGAGAAATGGCAAACACACACACACACACAAAGTCTCTCTCTCACACAAAGCATTTTGATAAGCAGCCTTTCCCATATCCATGCAATAAAAGCTGATACTAAATTGTTCTGATTTGGTTGTGTAGACTATATTTGTTCAGGAATAAAAAATGTTCTGGGAAGTTCAGGCCGACACACAGAGGGTGAAGACTTTCAGCAGTTTTACAAATGTGGGTTTTATGGCAATACACACAATTTAATTTTCACTTTTTAGGCATGTGATGTTATTTTATTTATTTCTTTTGTTTAAATGTATGTGTATGTACTTCTAAGTTCCAACATGGTTGGTTGGCAAAAAGTAAATTCAAATCAGTGTTTTCCATGTCTGGAATGGATGGACAGTATTCTGGAGTCTATAAGGTAACACTATTATAATAATAAGAGAACCTTGTTTGAATTGTGAAATAGGTTTGACTAAAAGAAAATTTAGATTTGGTCGGTTCTAGTAGGTATATTGACTGGGTTAAATAGAATTGCCTCACTAAAAAGGAGATGTGTGTATGAGAGAGTGTGTGAATGTGCGTGTGTGTATGTCCGGGTATGTGTATCTGTGGTAAATTTTATTTTATTATTTTTCATTTTTATTTGAGGTTTAATTTTGAACTGAAAGTCTTGTTCACTTACAGTTTGTTTAAAATAGAAAGTGACATAAACATGTGTTTTACCTAAAATAATGAATAATTGTGATTAATAATCGTGATTTCAATATTGATCAAAAATAATCGTGATGATCATTTTGGCCATAATCGTGCATAAGGCAGCGGGAGAGGCGGCGTCATATTCAAAAAATCCTTAAGTACCTTAAGGAAAACGTTAAATTACACGTTCATTGTGGTTAAATTACACTTGTGAGAAAATACCCTCTGTAAAGGTAAAAAATAATGCACAGTTGTGACGACACTTGACATCAACACAGCGGATGTAGTACGTCCGAATTCCATTCATACTACCCTCATTTATACTATATAGAACGTACTGTTTTAACAGTAGAGCAGTACGTTCTAATTCAAATGTAGTACCTATTCAAATGTAGTACCTACTCAAGTATTTCGTAGTATTGCGATTTCGGATGCAGCAACTGTGTTTTTGGAATGCTCTTCCAGGTGGAACATCTCACTGTTGCTAAGAAACAATGGCCTTCCCCTTTAGAAAGTGATCTAGTGTTAGCTAGCTACAAGCAGAAACAAGCTATGCAAAAAAAGTAATCCACCAAATTAAAAATGTTATACCAAAATTGACATATTGGCTAAAAAACGATGAAAGAACTGACAAACACTTTACAATAAGTAAGACAGCTAAAGTGATTACAGAATATAACCTATGTGCCACAAAATCCATTATCATAGTGACAACAATAGAGAACAATTGTTCAGTTTTGTTTTTTATTTTGGCTCCATTTAGCTGTGGCTACAGATTGCATGAGCTAATAGGGTCGTTTGCTTTCTGCTTCTGTTGAGCTCTGCATGTTGGATTTCGTGTTCAAACTGTTTTAGCTTGTCTGCACTGATCTAATCATTTTCATTCAAACCGTCTTCAAAACATATAACCTCATATGTTCTTATGTGGTTTCTGACACTGTATGTTTATAAAATGGACAAAAGTAAGTAGTGCATAAAGTAGCAGTAATTCTAAATGTGCTTATCAAGTGCAATGAGGGTTGTTAGCTAATTGTGTAAATTTGCTCATAGCTGCAGTATGATTTTTGTTGTGGTTATCCAGCTGCCATGGTTTAATACTCAAATACCTAAAATCAGCAGAGAATGCTGTGCTGATTTACTGCTTGTTGTCTTTCTGCATTTAAGATCCAAGCCAGGCACGGTATATCTACAGAGCTCAGAGATTAATGAGATCTGGAACCAGCTATCAGCTCCCACCAGCCGCTGTGCCAACTGTGATCACAGCTCTGCATCGGTGCAGTGAAGAGATAAAAACAGAATAATGGAATCTGCTAGGCAGCCTCTTTCTTTGTTAGCATCTTCGATGATTCCCTCCTCTCCTGAGTTAAATTTAGAACAGGCCATGGGGGTCTCTGTGTGCTGTTTCATTATTCATAAAGTGAAAAATGAGCTGGTTCTGTTTCATGCTCTCTAAAAGTCCTGAGCCGAGGCGGAAGACGGCATCTCCCAATGCATTGCAGAAATCCAGAAGATTAGGCAGAAGTCAGATTCATTCTACTCTGAATTATATAGTAAACATGGGTGCTATGCTCATGTTTGCAGTCAATAATTTGTTGTATTTGTTGCAACAACAGGCTCTACTGGTATTGCAAGCAAGGTCGTAGGAAGTTTGGGAGTGTGTGTGTTTTTTTTGTTTTTGTTTTTAATACATTTATTTTTTATACTCTCTGGCTTTAAAAGCACCCCTGTGAAGTTTGGACCAGAGAGCTGTTTTGCTAGCCCATTGGTAATGTCCTGCTGTTAGGACTGGTCTGGGTTCCAGAGCACAGGGTTTAGCCAAGGTCCTCTGTTTCACATTTAATCCAATGTACAGCAGCTTTCACAATGGAAAGTTGAGGATAGAATTACATCGATTGAGAGAACTTGTGCTCACTGAAACTTCTCAGTCAAAAAATATGAAGTTCCACACTAAAAGGATTATGCCAAACTGTGGATATGTTCATTCTGAGAGTGCTTGATGTGTTTTGTTGATCATTATTGGCAGTTACTGGTCCATGCAATGTGCAATGAAGCTTCAGCTAGTCATAAAGTATTTTTTTAATCATGTGCTGTGAACATATTGACAAATTCCAGATGAGTGTTATGGTGGGTGTTTTGATGAATTAACATATTTTGTGGAATCTTACAAAAGGAAACAATTTAGGTCAATGAAATACAAACGCTATTTAAAGTCTTGTTACATTATTGATTGACCATTGTGTTTAATATATTGCAAGGCATATCACAAAAATATTATGTAGCAGTGTCACCACAATACAAGTGTATTATACAGTTGTTCTTAATCTACATACCATTAAAATCCAATATAGTATGTTATTATCAAGTAGCCCTGGTGGCTGTTCCCAAAACCAAGGTGCTAGTTTGTGTTGTTTGCATAGCTGAAGTAAAGTAGATATAAACATTCT